>BRDA01027018.1:0-18463 GCA_036984385.1 Crenuchus spilurus | reverse complement strand
TCTCTCTCTCTCTGTCTCTCTCTCTCTCTCTCTCTCTCTGTCTCTCTCTCTCTGTCTCTCTCTCTCTCTCTCTCTCTCTCTGTGTCTGTCTCTCTGTCTCTCTCTCTCTGTCTCTCTCTTTCTGTCTCTCTCTCTTTCTCTCTCTGTCTCTCTCTCTCTCTCTCACACACACACACACACACACACACACACACCTTGAGTACAGACTCCATGTTTCTTCCGGTTGCTTCTGGTCTCTCCAGCTGGACTCTGTTGCACATATAAATCATATTTTAGAGACGACTGACAGAACATTAAATATACAGTCATCTGAACCTCAGGTGATTCACTGTGTAGAGTATTGTACATATTTAATGAGATGTATCTTTATTTTTAAAGAAGTTTTCAGTAAAATAATATTGTTTAGTGTTTCTGACTCACTAAACTAAAGTGATGGAGAACAGAAGTTTTGAGGGACTCAGTATCAGTTTACACTGATGTTTAGTGTAATAATTAGGAGCACCTGTATGATGTAGAGAATAAGTCAAAGATGTGGTGGAGGAGTGTGAGTACTGGAGAACCACAGATCTGCAGAGTTTAGTGTTCTACTGTTCTAACACAGCTCACTCACCTGCTGAGATTAACCAGGTGAGTCTGGAAGTGAGGAATATAAAGTATTTGTACTTAAACCATCTTTACCTCACATCAGCACAACTGTCCTCCTGTCTGAAGACTAATGGAGAGTCCATTGATTGTTCACTCTTCATGGACACACAGCTGGGCTCAGGTGGCTCTGATCTCTGAATCAGACTAAACATAATAAAGGAGGAAAATGATGTCATACATACAGGAACATGCATACTATGTAGTCTATACTGTATTATTATTATTATTATTATTATTATTATTATTATTATTATTATTATTAATGTTTAGACTGGAACTGAATATTCTTCTCATTATGTTTTGTTTTGTTGAGTCACATCCTCCTCACCTCACATCAGCAGAACTGTCCTCTTTCTTTTTTTTACTCTTCATGGTTTCAGGAGAGGACTTCAGCCTAAAACACAAACATCAGACATGATCTACAGACATTGTATCAGACTTCAGAAATCCTCATTATCACTAACAAAGCAAAGAAAAACAACATTTTGATGCATTTTTACAGACACGCCTGAAATACTTAGACTTGGGCTTAATCTCCAGTTATAAACTAAAAAACAACATTGAACTACAAACACGTCTTGGTTGAACAACTGCATGTTAGTTTGAAGGAAAATGTGATTTTTCTACAAACTGGTCTGCAGTGGTCCACTGTATCCTCTGTCTGAATGTACAGACCCTTATCTTACTGGTTTCATTCAGCAACTACATGAAATAAAAATAAAATACTTTTCATGATTAATAGTTTATTGAACATATCAACATACAAATCATAAGAATATATCTGTAAAGCCCAAGAACATCCACAAAAATGCACAGTGTATCAATACAAAGCCAACAGCAATCAACAACATTAAAAATCAACAATAACAATCAGTATAAGCTTATATTAATTAATAATCAGCACAGTTTGGTAGTTTTCCTGCTCAAACTCACCTAATAAACTTGAGTGTAATCAGGTGTGTTTGAGCAGGTAAATCAGTAAACTGTGCTGGACATCTGGAGCTGTGCACCTCTGTGGTAGAATATTCTGGAGATAAATTAAACTGTTAATATTAGCAGAGGGAAAGCTAACTGTTGGAATCAGATGAAAAGACTATTTCATCATGAAAATAATACTTAAAACCAGCTGTTCTGTCACTGCTACATGGAAAAGGTTGGAGCTACTAATCATACTGCAACCACCGAGCAAGAGCATTAGACTATTGGACATTTTACATCATCTGCACTTCAAACATGGTCATTCTAGCCATCTCCATGGTTCCCAGCACACCTCAGCTAGACTGGTCTTCCACGAGTGTAGTCTGTATCCTACTTCCTGTTTGCCTTGGACAATGCCTGGAACTTCAGTGCCTCACTGTCTGTTCTTCCTCCCTATTCCCCAGTCACCTGTTCTCTTTTTGTTTTGTTGAGAAACCATAAATAAAGCTCTTACTATGGATTCCATCAACGTGTCTGCTTCAGCTACTCAAATCAAACCATTTTTTATTAACAGACTCCTCTCACTGCTTTACAAACTCCATCAGTGCCGCTCAACTTTACTGTAGGATTGTGAAATAAGGTGACTGGAGTCATTTACATCACATTTGTGATTTTTAGTGATGTTTAGTGATGTTTTTACTGTTTAGCACTTTGAGATTTGTTTCAAATGTAAAGTGTGTTACAAATAAAATTCATTATTATTATTATTATTATTACTATTATTATTACTATTATTATTATTATTATTATTATTATTAGTAGTAGTAGTAGTATTATTACTATTATTATTAGTATTATTAGTATTATTATTATTATTATTATTATTATTATTATTATTACTACTACTACTACTACTTTTATTATTATTATTATTACTACTATTATTACTATTATTATTATTATTATTATTATTATTATTACTAGTATTATTATTATTATTATTATTATTATTACTATTATTATTATTATTAGTAGTAGTAGTAGTAGTATTATTACTATTATTATTAGTATTATTATTATTATTATTATTATTACTACTACAATTACTACTACTACTATTATTACTACTACTACTACTACTTTTATTATTATTATTATTACTACTATTATTACTATTATTATTATTATTATTATTATTATTATTATTATTTATTACTACTGTTATTACTATTATTATTATTATTATTATTATTATTATTTATTATTATTATTTAATTTGTAACTTAATGTGGTGTCAATGTTACATGTGTACAACTGAGTTTGCTGTCACATTTCTCCAAATTCATACAGTAAAAATGAATGTCAGTCACTGCTGATACAAGAGAAATTGTTCTTTAAGAATTTATTGGTAAAATATAATTTGGTTATTTTATATCATTTAAACTTTTGATCTACATACAAATTGTCATTTTTCTTCATTTTGTAATTTCTTCAGTCAACATGTCTTACACTCATACCGTAGATGTCTTTTTGTGTAATATAGGGCTGTGAGCTGAATCTGATTAGTATATTATTTTAAATTAGATTTAACAGGTAAGGTTTCTAAAAACAGGTTAACATCACATTTTGTGCATCAGTCTTTTGTGAATGTTTATTAAGCTGTAAACTCTTTGTTTAGTTTTTCTTTAATACAGAACACAGACGTGCACTACAGGCACTAGTGCAGAGAGCGAGACCATGTTTTAGTGAGGATCAGAGGATGTCACCTCAATTTTTACAGCTGTTCATACTTTATACAGTCGTCACTGAGAACGTACTGACTTTACACTAAAACACATAATTCTCACCTCTCAGCTTTCTGTGTGTCCTGTTCCTCAGAGGAACTCATTCTTCTTCTTTCAGATTAAACCTACACACACACACACACACACACACACACACACACACACACACACACACACACACACACACATTTAGTTCTACAAACTTCATCTTTAGGCTGTTGTCTGAACTGTAGCTCAGTAACAGTGATGCTCTGAGTGTCTGTAAATGTGTATTCAGTAATAAAGTGAGTAAATTGTCAGTAAATACCTCTGTGTTCTCCAAATGTCCTGCTCCTCTTCTTCTTTCACTTTGACTGAAGTTTGGACCAGATTACTGTGATGTTCTGGGTGTGGCTGAGAGTGTATGTAGCTCAACCAATCACAGCCCATCTCACGTCTCCAAGTGAAACAATATCCTATCTCTTATAAACAAACGATGCAAACTGAATGTGAAAAATGGTTACACTCACTCCAGTGACAAACACAAGTGAGAATTCACAAAAACTTAAATACAGTATTAGTAAAATATAAAGTATTAGTTCTGACCTCCCGGCTGTTGTTACCTTCAGATAACAGCACACATTTTGGTGATTCATCACTTTTACTCCCAGCAGCCCTCACTGCTCAATCTTCTGTAGATTATATACCTGCTCTCAGTCTGGGCTTTATCTTAAATGTGATCAAGAGGGATGTTCACTTGTAGCTTTTCTGGTTTCAGAAAGTGCCACGTCAGTAATAAGTAATGTTTTGCACATGTTTGTTCAGTGTTTATTATGTTAATAAATGCTGTTTTACCGTCATCTTGAGTTATTGTGTTAATTTTTTTAAATTAATTACAGTAATGGGTAATTAGATCAAATTATTACAATTAAATGTAGAATTAACACTATAAAGGGGAAAATACTAAATGCAACTCCATTAAGGTTAAATGTAATTACACAATAATGTGTCAATGTTTTACCTTTTTAAGTTAAATTAACTCTGATATAATGTTATTATATTACTCTACTGGTGTTATTAAATCACTGTGTTAAATATTTCTACACATTTTGTTGTTAATAATAACTATGTTTTGAGTTAAATTTACTCTGAAAATCTGACACTGTCTATAGTGTAAATTTAACACTATTTTGGAATGGGACCAAATGTTATCTGAAACTGAGTTAAATTAACACTTCTTATAGTCTTCTAACAGTTTAGAAGAATACAAATAATAGGAGTAATGAGGAAAGTACCAGAGATCACCCAACACTCTAGTCAAGGATGGTTATTCCTACAATTGGTGGTCATGATGGTGGCCTACAAAATGGTATGGTCAGAAAAATGTCATAGTTACTTTACAGTACGTCTACTGTTATTTATTTGTACAGTATTTTACTGTATAATGCACTACAGCGTACAACAGTAGAATATGTTTTATTGGCCATGCGTGCCAGTATGTACTGTATTTTACAAAGCCTCTGTTGTAATTTAACCATACACTGAAGTACAGTATGACAGTAAATAACCTTTTTGCAGCAGTTTATTTACAAATGCTACATATAAATTCCAGAAGGATACACATTCAGTCAAATTAAACTGCAGTGTATTGAAAGTCCTCATTTTTTTGTTGTCCAGATGCCAATGTGATCATTTGTGGGATGTGCTGTTACAGCTACAGCATACAGGAGCTGGTGTTAGATACCACAGGACACCTACAAGACCAAGAGGTGGTGGGTCAAAGCTGTTTTGGCGGCACCGACAGCATGTAACTCATATTGGTCATAATGTTTTGGCCAGACATCTTGATCTGGCCTACACAATGCTCAGATTGTCCATAAAAGCTAAAATGGTCTTCTACACAGCAGTACTGTTAGTTGCCATGGCACCTGTGTTTTAGTCTGAATTGTCTGCCAGATGAAAGCAGACGGGATTGGCTCCCGAGCCGTCTTTAAGCACTCCTGTTTATTTCTGAGGATGAGTGTTTAAAAGTGTCTAACGCTTCGTTCTACAGTGTATTTCATCCTGAACAACACACACAGTAATCTGATTACAGTCACGTTAACCACCACTTCATTTACTGCTACCAGCATCACCTCATATATAATATAATACAGTCCTGTAAGCCCTGTGCTTTGGTAAAACAGCCCATCAGAACCCATCGATCCACAAGGAAGAAGCCCAGTCTCATCTCTTATTCTCTCTGACCACAAAGCTCCGACCTCATTACCTGAGCACAGCTTTAATCGCTCATCGGTAAACATGCCTCTTCTTCTAAAATCAGGTTTATTACAAGAGGTCATCCTGCTTTTGCTGGAGTAACCGTCTCTACTGTCCAGGCTTTCTACTAGATTTAGGAGCATTACTGTGAGGATTCAGGCCCAAGAGCATCAGGATGTTGGCTCATAGCCCATGCCTGTGCCCTCAAGCCTATGTCTGGCGTTAGACATGGTGCAAAGAGGTTCATGTGTTAGTCCTATTGTATTGGCAGCTTCTCTACATGGACCAGACAAGCTGTGTGGTAGCAGAATGCATTCATTAGAAGAGGTGTCCACAAAGATTTGGACACATAGTGTATCTGATACTCTTGTATTCATGTACAGTGGTAACCCTACTTACGAGCATCCCTACTAACGAGTATTCCAGGTAACGAGTCGAGATCTCTGAATATTTTTGTTCCAGGTAATTAAGTCAAGTATGCCAACCGCTAGGGGCGCGGCGGTCGTAGCATCCCCTAGATGCTAGCGTAGAAGAAGAGGTCAGTCATTACCTTTGACCGCTGTCCAGTGAAAGTGAAAGTGCTAGTGAAAGTGACACAAAGACAGCAAAAGGTAGTGAAGAAGAAAGTTAGATACATTTTACTTTTACTTTTCATATGATAAGTGTAACCATGCCATACACGTACGCCTGTCCTCCTGTCCTCCTTAGCCGCCAGCCTACACGAGCACCGTCGTCTCGTTTATGTTTTAAAAACCCATATAAACACATTATTTAGCATATTAAAGTATACTGTATATTGGCCGGCTGACACGGATTAATCAGTTTTACATGTATTCTTATGGGGAAAATGCATCCAGCTAACGAGCTAACCAGCTAACGAGCAAACCAGCTAACGAGCTCGGCTCCTGCACGGATTAAACTCGTAAGTAGGGTTACCACTGTACTCCCAAACTTCAATGAAGTGAAGCAACACTGTAAAGAACATTGAGACAAAATTTCTCCAGTACAAAATGAGAGACATATAGAGTCATACAGAAAATAATTACTTCTAGTTATTACTGCTAACGTTGGTTACACAAGATATCCATTGTAATTACCACTGTAATGCTTTTTGAAATGGCAAACTCTCAAACAAAATATTCTTCATTTTGCAAGATTTGGTACATACAGTAGTGTGCAAACGTTTGCATGGTCAGTCCTAAATATCAGCCCCTTTGGTGAGTATCAGCTTGTAAAGATGTTCTGTAGCAGCTAAAATTTGGAGGATTTTCACTTTCATTGTTCCCTAAAGGTCTTATATTTCCGTGATGCTCTTGCATGTACTCCGCTATGGATTTTGAACAAACCAGAGCCTTAACAAACCTTATTAAAGCATTTCTCAGGCAGCCGGGGTCTAAAGTTTAGAGAAGTGGGCTTGGGACTAAAAAGATCCATGAACCTTCAAAAGAGAACCACAGCCAAAGTGCCCTCGAGCATGGCACCTAAGCACCTACTGCTCCCCGGGCGCTGCAGCAGGTGGAAGTCCATTGCTCTGGATATGTGTGTACACACTTCCCCTTAGTGTGTGTTTGTGTTCACGAGTCTCTATTCATACCAGATGGGTTAAATGCAGAGAGGAATTTCCCTAAAAAACTGATAAACTGGTAAAACTGATTCATATTGAACATCAAGTCCAAATAAAGATGCTTTTCTAATTTCGGACCATCTTTGTGTTGCATAAGACTGACTGCAATGCAGCATCCTTCTGTAATTCAACAAGATCAGCACATTAGGGATGTTTTCACACTTGTCCTGAGTACTTGAGCCCGGGCTTGTCTGGGGTAGGGGCTCATTATTGCTGTTTGGCTTTCATTCGGAACATGGATCAATTGTGGAATTCCGTACAGCATCATTTTGCTTGGCTTTTGGATGACAGCCTGGTGTCGAGAAGTCCATATTACGCCTGTCCTTCAGTGACTTCACTGGCTCCCTGTTAAGTCACAAATAGACAAAGTTACGTTAAGGCCCTTCACAATTTAGCACCTCCACATCTCTCTGATCTTCTTCACTTTTACACGTCCTCCCATACTCTCAGACCTTCTTCATCTTCATTTCACAATATATCCCTCATTCGCTCTGCTAGGGGTCCAGAGCCTTTAGATATGCTGCTCCTCGCCTCTGAAACACCCTGACTCAGGACCTTTTATATTCATTCTTCATCTATATGTTTAAATCTCAATTAAAAACTTAGTTTTTTTAACTTAGGTTCAGTGTCATTTTCCTTTTATCCACTACTATTGTTTTATTTGTGCTTTTGTTTTATAACTTTACATGTAATGCCTTGTCTTTGTTTGCTTTTATTTACATGTAAGTGTCCTTGGGTAACTTGAAAGGTGCTTATAAATAAAATGTATTATTATTTTTATTATTATTTTTATTATTATTATTATTATTATTATTATTATTATTATTATTATTATTATTGTTTTTGTTGGTTATTATTATTATTAACCACGACCCTAATAAGGATTAAGCGGGTGTGATAATGAATGAATGAATTATTATTATTATTATTATTATTATTATTATTATTATTATTATTATTGTTGGTTGTTATTATTATTATTTTTATTATTATTATTATTATTATTGTTTTTGTTGGTTATTATTATTATTAACCGCGACCCTAATAAGGATTAAGCGGGTGTGATAATGAATGAATGAATTATTATTATTATTATTAATTCATTCATTCATTATCACACCCGCTTATTCCTTATCAGGGTCGCGGTTACTCCCCTACCCCCTCACTGGGCGCAGGGCAGGGCATTACATTAATCAACTAAGCCCAGGACAGGGCGCCAATCCATCGCTGGGTGACAGACACAGACACAGACACACACACCTATGGACAATTTAGATTACCCAATCCACCTGATCCCCATGTTTTTGGACTGTGGGAGGAAACCGGAGTCCCCGGAGGAAACCCACGCAGACACGGGGAGAACATGGAAACTCCGCTCAGATGTGGACTCGAACCCAAGACCCCAGCGCTGAGAGGTGAACGTGCTAACCACTAAGCCACCGTGCCGCCCTGTTATTATTATTATTGTTATTATTGTTATTATTATTAATGTTTTTGTTGTTGTTGGTTATTATTATTATTATTATTATTATTATTATTATTATTATTATTGGTTGTTGTTGTTGGTTGTTATTATTATTATTATTATTGTTATTATTGTTATTATTGTTGTTGTTTGTTGTTATTATTATTATTGTTATTATTATTATTATTATTATTATTGTGGCGTCAGCCACTGTATGGATTAAGGGGGTTGGTGAGTGACGTCATGGGCCGACAACATATTATTATTATTATTATTATTAGTAGTAGTAGTAGTAGTAGTAGTAGTAGTAGTAGTATTACTTCTTGTCAAGATAAACACAAGGTCAGACTGATGTTCTTCAGAAGGTACAGGGACTGGACTGCAGAGAACTGGGGGAAAGTTATTTTCTTTGATGAAGCCCCTTCAGACTGTTTGGGACATCTGAAACAATGATTGTCCAAAGAAAAAAAAGATGAGCGCTACCATGAGTTTTGTGTCATGCCAACAGTAAACCATCCTGAGACCATTCATGTGTTGGGTTACTTCTCATCTAAAGGATTGTTCTCACACCACCATGAATGAGGAATGATATCAACTTCTCCAACAATCCAGGAGCAATTTTAGTGATGAACGATGCTTTTCCAGCATAAAGGAGCACAAAGACAAGCGATAACTAACTGGCTCGGTGAACAAAACATCAACATTTTGGGTCCACGGCCAGGAAACTCTCCAAATCTGTTCAATCCTCAAAAAGCTGGTGGACAAATAAGAATACAGAAACTGTAATAAACTCCAAGCATTGATTAGGCAAGAATGGGCTGACATCAGTCAGGATCCAGGATGCCAGGGCAAATTTCAGAAGTCTTGAAAAAGAAGGGTGAACACTGTAAATACTTAAACTTTAAAAAATGCTTTTAAAAACATCGAAGAAGCAACATTTCTACCAGTCTCAAAACATTTGGGCACGACTGTCCTGATTGTCCTGCTATCACCAACACAGCACATCCCTGATCACAGCCAGCTTCACGTGAGCTTTATCGAGGGCCAACTTCACAGAGAATCCATTCAAAGACAAAGTCCTGCTCTTGAAGAACAGAAAAGCTGACGGTGCTTCCTTAACACTTCTCTTTAGATGGTCAGGACTGCTCAGAGGTGTTTAAAGTCTGTTTAAACTAATCCCAACCAACGCCTTCACCTGGAGCCCAGAGGTCTTTAAGTCTGTTTGATATCAGTGTGTCTTAACCGTGCATTCACCTGATAAACTCCAAAACACCCCAGGCTCTCAGAGAGGTGCTGCCTGTCATACATCGCCAATGAGTTCTGGGATTCCATGTTTGTTCTTGTGTACTGTAGGCAGATCTTAAGTTGTCTTTGTTTTCGTTTCCTTACTGGAGCTTCATTTGACTCCCCAGTCGTAGGCCTGGCACGCTGTCAGCATGTTTTTAATCCAGGTCCACTATCGGCCCAGAAGATCAGAGGAGTCGTGGGATTGGTAGGTTGGTAGGAGCAGATGTTTTGGCTTAGCCTTTTGGTTCTTCTGGCGTAGAAATGAGGCTGAGGTCTAAAATCTGCTCAGTATTGAAATAGTGCCAGAGCGTACGGTACAGAGCCGCTCTTCATGAATATCCATGACCTGCTAACAGGGTTTCTCTGGGATTCGTGAGCTCCATGGGTTTGTTTGAAGGATGGAGGGATGAAGATGAGTAAGTCATGCATGTGAATCTTTCATTTGACATTAGCGGCTGGTCCTGGCTGACTCTGAGGTCAGACTTAGTGCTGACCTGTGTTTCTGAGGCTGGTTACTTTAGAAAGTGCTGTGGATGTGGAAGGCAGTTAGCTTAATCAGCATCTTCTATAATAAATGAGGATCTCTGTGGCATGATGTGGTTTACAGATGAGAACTCAGTCACTCTTCTGTTATTGTGAGCTTTCTGTGTGTGGGGGGGCATGTAATGTATTATATGTTCAAATACTTTTTTTTTGGGTGCTTGAACACAAATGTTATTATTATTAATTATTAATAAATAATGACAAATTATGATTTATATTTTATTAATAATTAACAGATACTATTAATAATATACTAATAATAAACATTATTATGAATAATAAAGTAATAAAAATTAATATTAATCATTAATAACATTAATACATTATTACATATTATTTATAAATAATAAGCTATTAAAAGCATGTAGCATAAAATTATCACCCAATCCTTTTCAGTCAACTTCACTTCAGCTCATTATCACCAGTGTTACACTTATGTTTGGACTGTATGGTCAATGGATCTTATTTACACAGAATTTTACCTCATTTTTGAGTAAAAATAAGCAGAAATTCTGAATTATTTTGATAATAGTTACACTTAGAGACATGAGCGTGGAAGTGGGGGGAAAAGTGGACCTGACTACCCAGGGCCCGAGTAGGGAGAGGGGCCCATAAAAATCCTGAATTAATTTATTTTTTGATGTTTTTATTTCGAATTAATTGGGCCCTCAAATTATTTATTAATTCATATTTCAAATATTGATAATATCAACTGAGGGAATGAACTTTAGTCACAGTCCTCTCAACATATTGGACATTCTGGGGGCCCCCTCCTGGAGGCCCAAAATGGTTTAGTCCACTCAACAGCGACTAACGACAAGTGTAACGTCAGTGAGCCTAGATTGAATGAGCTGGGTGCTAAAGTAGTAATCAGTATTTCAAAAGAAGAAAGAAAGGGAGGAAAAAGAAAGAAGGCAGAATGAGGGGAGACAGTTGTTGACGGCTTTCTTTCCCAAAGGTGAACCGAGTTTTCTTATTAAAGTCCAATTAAAGTTAAAGTAGTCCACTCCAGACAGCTGCGGCTGATTTTTGGAGGCTCACGTGAAGTCGTTAGTTTAGTTAGTTGCCAACCAGGCTGCTTGCGGCTGTAAGTATAAAGACAATTATGAGCCGCTAACGTTAGTTATCAACTTTAACCAGTTGGGAGAGAGAGAGAGAGAGACAGAGAGAGAGAGAGAGAGAGAGTGCTAGCTGGCTAGCTGCTGACAGGTAGAATTGCTGCCTAAATGCGAGTTGTTTACCTTAAGTTTAAAGTAAGTTAGTCTTGTGGTTCAGTGTGTGTGCTAAAGCCTATTGTCTACTAACACAGCAGAGCTACAAGTGAAACTCTGTGCTGAGACTTAATAAATGATCCACCAGCAATATTTCTGCTGCATATATCAACATGTAAATAGCTATATCAACATAATCTGATCTGTTTGTAGCTTAAAACCTTATTTATGCTCCTTTTTTTACTCATGTGCCTCATTTACTGGCATTTATTGGGGCCCACTGACATTGAGAGTGTACAGGGCCCTGAATTTGCTGCTACGCCCCTGCTTAGAGACATGTAAATAGATGGATTATCACAGACTGGTAGACACACACACACACACACACAGAAACACACTGAAATGTAAATATTAATGGATTTTAATATGAAACCGCTGATATTAAAATACGTCTAGCTGACGTGACACAGGCAGAACAAACGTTCAACACGTTAACGGACTGCCAGCCAAACTACAGTCCAGACTCCATTTGAGGGAGTTACAGCGACGACGGCCAGTCACACGTTAGCAAGAAACGGCAGAGCCAATCATGAGCTTGTGGCAGCCTAAAGGGAAACCGGCTTGTATTTCAGCTGAGACTCCATTTACTATAGTAACATCTCACTCAAGCGAACCAAACGGAATAGGGTGAGGGCGAGACTAGTTTGTGAACGAAACACTTCTTGAGTACAACAAAATCCTGGATGTTTGTGAAATTCCGCCCAGACATGTTTTTTAAGTCTCAAAAAGAGGACGTCTGGTCACCCTAATTTTAGGATGGACTTATGTTCAGCTGGTGCAACTGCTGGTTTCCAGTGCCAAAGGAAGTAAAGCAGCCCCAGCACTACCACCACCATACTTTACAGTTTTTTTTCCAGCTTACTTCCTCCTTCAGACACAACTGATCCATAGGCCTGCTTTGATTAATTGCTCTGCAGCCTAACACTTGTGTTGCTTTACTGGAGCTGACTTTTCTTGAGCTTTAGGGTCAGTAGAGGTGTATGGAGTTCATGTGTGGGTGTTTACTGTACTGTGCAAACCTCAGTGCCTGCTGCTAATAAATCTTACTGCAGGTCAATGATTCCAGCTGCATCTCTAAGAACATTCAGTACCTTTTGATTGTGCACGGCAACGATGTCTTACATCTCTTGTATAATGAAGCCCTTGATTAGTTGCATCAGGTGTGCTTGAGACCTGATATGCAAATGTGGGATGGCAGGAGGGAGACTGATTAAAACTAACCACTTTGTTATATTAGTTGAGTTGATCTAGACAGATTGTTCTTGTTTGCTGCAAACAGCTGCATTTTGCTAATAAACCTAGTTTGCAGTGAGAGACTATATGGATGATATCACACTAAGTTCAGCTCTTGCTTTGCAGCTTCATACAGAAGATGCTCAGTGATATCGAAGCCTTTTCGGTGACTGACTCCTGTGCTCTAATGTTACCCTCATCCTCAGTGGTGAGTAAATATTGGCTTGGTGTGCATAACGCGCTGTGATGTGAGCTGATGCTGCTGATTGGGCCGAGTGTGTATGATTTGGGTCAGGGTTGATGACAGTGTAGATAAAGGCCACCCCGGGTCAGCAGCTTACTGTAATGCCAGCTGTGTCATAACTGCATGTTTACATCCCTCCGCTGATCCTCTCTGAGCTCCATCACCATGGAGCTCGCGGAGAACTCCTTCGTTATCTAATTTGTTGACAAAGAGTGAGAAGTGAGACCTTTTCTTAGGCTGGAGCGCTTTCTTTCTCTCACATACAGTATCATCCGGGTCTCAGTGAATCATTTATCCAAAGAGAGCCCGACTCAGTACAGCAGAATGTGGCATCAGTAGGACAGGACATACCTGCTTGTTTGGTAGATATTTGATGATTAATTTTGGGATTCAGAGCTACAGTAGTTTATATTTCAGTAGTTTTGTTTGTATTAATAATTCAAAAAGGTAAACACTGGCCCTGAGTGGCTCAGCAGGCTAA
Source organism: Crenuchus spilurus (assembly GCA_036984385.1). Taxonomy (NCBI): domain Eukaryota; kingdom Metazoa; phylum Chordata; class Actinopteri; order Characiformes; family Crenuchidae; genus Crenuchus; species Crenuchus spilurus. The sequence goes on along the minus strand of BRDA01027018.1, from coordinate 4,730 downwards.
GACACTGACGCTATGACCAGAGGATCGAGAGTTAGAATCCCGGTCATGCTGTTTGCCATCAACAGTCGGGGCCCAAGAGAGCAAAAACTGGCAGTGCTCTCTCTGGGCGGGTAGATGGCACTCTCACTCTCATTATCACTCTCACACTGTAATGTCCGCTGGCTCAGGCGTCTGCTGATTGGTCCATTCGGAGCTGGGAGTCCTGCGCTTTCCTCCGAGCACGTTGGCTCCCCAGTGATGGTGTATCAGCGGTAGCTCAAAAAGAGGTGGTGACTGTATCACACGCAGTGGAGGAGCCTTGTCTTCACCCTCCTGGAGTCAGGAACATTGCAAAGTGCCCCCTAGTGGATGGGATGGGTTAATTGGCTGCTACCACATTGGGAAGGGGATAAAAATTGTCAAGAAAAAGTCTTCTTTTGTTATAATGTTGATCAGTATGACTTGAATCTCGTGAGAATCAGAAAACCAGAATGTCAAATTATTCGAATTTTTCATTTGAGTCAAATCTGAGTACATTCTCAATGTACATAAATGTACATCATACAAAGGGCATGATAATAGGGTAATGTGTGAAGCATGGCGGAGGCAGTATCTCTGAAACCACTAACATTATAATGTACAGGGAAGTGTGAGGGATCACAACTGAGTCAAGGGTGATTATTCCTACTATTAGGTAGGTGCTCATCATTTTCTGACAGGAGTATATATCGACACTGGAGGGAGTCAGAAGACGTGGAAGACCAAGAATAACCTGGATGGATAACATCAAGACATGGACTGGATTATCAGGTGCTACAAGCAACCAGAGACAGATGGCATTGGAGAGAAGTGACTTGTCTGTGCAGCCTACCATCGCGAAGCGATGACGGCGTATGACATGACATGACATTATCAGCTCCATTGAGGATAATGGTACACTATATATGGCCTATTAGCATTCAGTCCTTTCAGCATCATTTAGTGTAGCCTCCTCAGTTTTTAGAGTTAAAATATCATTAAAGCAGTTAACGTTTAGACTCAATAACACACTCTAGGTCACCTGACCGACTCACACATGGCGAGAACCTAAACAAACAGTGTTTGTAGATGATGAGAGGAGGTTCCAGTCAGCTCTGCTTTAGCGTCATTGTAAACAGAGCGTGGTGGAGCGTAGTGGCTGATGTTTGGGTTTTTGACTGTCTGATGTGTTTGTCTGTGTAATGTGGCGTGTAAATGGGCCGTGTGGAGCACCGTGACGCCACCGAGGCTGGACTCGGTCACACGACATGCTCTGCTCGAGTGACCGTGATGACACCTGTACTTTAAAGTGACCAGAATGAAGTATGAAGCATCTTTAGTGTAAATGAGGATGTGAGTTGGGTCGTAAAGGCTGGCTGGAGTAAGAACACAGGTATCGACAGTAAACTTTCACAAAAAACAGCGAAATATGTTTAAAAACGATGCTGATTTGCATTGTTTATGCACAGAATTGGTGATATACATTATATTCGTGGAGTGAAAGACCAGACAGGTGCTGAAAACAGTCTAAACACTCGGTATAAACTCAACAGAACTGAGTGTGGTTACTCTCTGAGGCCCAAAATCTGATTTCTGGTCTATTTAGATCAGGGGTGTCAAACTCCAGTCCTGGAGGGCCGGATTCCTGCAGAGTTTGGTGATTTCTGTGCTCTGACTCTACAATTAAACCTGCTCATTACCTGCTGAGCTGAATCAGGTGTGTTTGATCAGGAAGTTCACAAAACTCTGCAGGAATCCGGCCCTCCAGGACTGGAGTTTGACACATGTGATTTAGATTGTATCCAGATTGGTTTTTAGTAGTCTGGACAGTCAAATCTGCAAATCTGATCTAAGTCACATTTGGATTTGGTTTTGAAATGTGATTCTAATCAGATGTGTACAGATCTGTCTCAGTCCGGAAGCGCTGGCCGCTCAAATCGGATTTTGAAGTGCCTTTCACATCACAAAGAACAACAAATAGAGTGTCGGAAGTGCGGGAATGAAAGAAGTGTGTCCCAGGTTGCCAGTTCCAAAAAAACTCAGCCCTATACGAGTTTAAAACTAACCCAAACTCTAATCTAGTCTAAAGTCTAATCACAGATGTTTCAGCTATAATTTTACTCTTTTTACTCTTACATCTTATTTTAATCTAACATAATGTTAGACTTTTTAGTCATTAAAACATAACATAACTACTCAGCTCTAATCTGTATGCTCAGGTTCTCCACTGAATCTAATAATATTAGAAAGTCTGTCTGAGCAGCTCTGTTTATTCTACTGTCTTAATATAGTCAGTTTTTTTAACACATAAAAACAACAAATCTGGCAACCCTGAAGCCACATCACCAGCATCTTCTCCAAATTTTAAATATCAGAGTGAATCAAAAATGACCTGCAGTCAGTTTTCAGAAGACAAATACATTATTTTTTCCAGAACTTCCTGCTTTTAAATTCACCCCAGATAGCAAAATTATTCTGGCCCACATCTGGCCCTCGTCCCCCATTTCATTTGGCTCACTTGCCACATGGATTGACGGCACTTGGACAGACCACTCCCAGTTGCAAGATGTGGGCCACATATCAGCCAAATGTAGGTAACACTGCCATATCTCTGCCAGAATTGGCCCACATCTGTTTTAGTACATGTGGGCCAAATGTGTATTTTCATTATAAGGGCCACATTCAGCTCACATGTAGTTTGTCAGTGCTGACCGTGGGCCAGCAGTGCCATTCCTCAGCCAGAACTGACCCACATCCGTATGCTATCTGAGACTTTGTCCATCTATCAACAAGCTATCACATTCCCTCGTTAACGAGACAAACCGCAAAGAATTCTGGGAATTCTTCCAGCTGACTTAAAGCCACCAGAACCAGGAAGTTGTTGGACGTACTGAGTATTTTTAAGTTAGTAAACTTTTTAAAGTTTTTTTTACTTAATGGAATTCATGACTTTTTTTGATGATGTTAAAGATACAGAAACTATTTATAATTATTATTAATTAATTAATTAATTGTGATTGTAATGCAGCCTTAAGTGTTGTTAACAGATGTACAGTGTTACTGAATGATTTTTTGGGAGGGGGCCAGGATTACTGATGGTGAAATATGCTCGACTCATTTCTAAGCTTCTTAGAAGTTTTCTAATCACCAAATTAGGATCCACGGGTCTCACTCCTGTCCAATCAGTCTCCCTATGCATCTGCCATTGTGCCTGTCTGTCTAAGACTCGCTCCCTTCTTTGTCCTCATTCAGACCCTGTGTGAAAAGAGAGGAACACTGAACGTGAAGGCTGAAAGAGTCCCGCATTGGAGTAGAGTGGAAAGGTGGGACCAGAGACATGAGCTGGGTTATATAAAGAATCTGCTGGTTGCATAACGTCTCGTGAAGGAACGGGAGGATTACTGCTAAGCGGATAACGAGCCTCCGGATGGTGGTGCGCTGGTCTTAATGGCGCTTATGCTGACAGCACTGTTGACTTTTACCTCCTTCTGCAATCTGACAAATAGGCCAAGTCATGCCAACAACAAAGCCCAGTGTTTACCCACCTGGTGTTCAGTCTAAATGAGGGAATTATCTTCTCCAGACACGCTGATTTGAATCTGAAAGGCTGTATTTGAGTTGCTGGCTGTCTTTCTGTACAGACTGAGCAGAGAAAGTTAACAGGAAAGTGTTAGGATTGGCCTCATACATCAAAACATCAGCGATTTATTTGCATATTTAACATTTAAGGCCATATTTTATATTCATTACGTATACAGTAATTTATTTCATTTTAGAAATGACTATAAACAGTATAAACACTGTGTGTCTCTCAGAGCTACAGCTGCCACATTCCTAATATCAACACTCCTGAACCAGAGACATCATCACAAGTGTCTTACCTGGACTCAGCAGAACCAGAACTGGACCTGAGTCATCATTTCATTAGTAAATCAGCTCCTAGAGTCTGAGAGACACACAGTCCAAGCTGTCTGAAGTCCAGTGTGCAGGTTCTGCAGTCTGTGATGGTTTGAGCTGCTGCTGTTGGTCCAAAGTCAACACCTACCAGCAGATTTTACAGCACTTCATGCTTCCATCTGCTCACAAGCTTTATGGAGATGCCCAGCAGCTGCCCACAGTGCCAGCACTACTACTGCCCATTACTATTTCCAGTTTGCACATCATCACACTCTGTTTTGTCCTGTATTAGAAGTAGGATTTTGCTCTTCTCTCTAAACATTAAATGTTTCCAAACTAAAACCTCACAAACAATGTAACTTAATTTGAATTTCATCCAAAATGAAAAGAGTTCGAGATGCACTGATCACTCAAAGCCAGGAGTGATGTTAGAGTTGTGCTACACCTAATCCATCCTGTTCAAAAAAGACTTTTAATCATATTTCATATTTGCAAAAGATTTAAATGTACAATTGAGTCACCTGGCATTTTTAAGCTGGTAGTAACTTCAGAGGATGCTGAGGCTATAAATCCCTGCAGGGTGTGTGAGATGAAGAGGTGGTACAGTGCAGTGAAGGTCTCAGATGTTAATGATAAAGCAGTGACTGTATTTGGGGTTAAAGGTCAGAGTGTGAAGGAAGTAGCTGAATGTGCAGGTGTATGAAGTGTACAGTCATACAGGTCTATCAGCAGTGCTAACAATGCCAGTCTACAGGACATTCTCCTCAGAACTGAGGCTGAAACTGATGGACAGGGACCACCGGCGGGTTTCACAGCTTGTGGATGAAAATCTCTTC
>BRDA01027015.1:646-15548 GCA_036984385.1 Crenuchus spilurus | reverse complement strand
CTTTTTTGGAATCCGGTTTGTACCTTATGTAGATTAGATTGCAAAACATCCTATGTGCAACCCGTCACTGTACGCAATTGCATGCAAATAATATTTCTGCTGCTGTGATAAGGGTTTTGGATGTTGCAGATTGCTTGTGGCTGAATGATGCCCATGCTAAAGCCACAGAATGACTACATTTAGAGCTGTTTACATGCATGTCTACACAGCCTGACTTTACAACAGAAAACACCCACTTCATGAAGCTCCAGTTCATCCATGTTTGAGTTTCCTGTCCTTGAATGTCAGTACAAAAATACATGCATTGATTTTTCTCATATGTTGTGTAAGGGATGGAATCGTCACTGACACAGAAAGTATCACATATGCGTTCAGTGCCCAAAATCTGTCAGTGCACATGTAGTACTAGTGCAAAGAGTCACTTAGGCTGAGTTCAGACCTGACATTAATATGCGTCTCATCACAAATGATCGTAAAAACGTTCAAACCTGGCATTTTAAAAGCGTCTTATATGCCCATGATCAGATTTCTCACATTATTTGTGCTGGAGAAAAGGTATTATGAATGAACAGGAGAGAAAGAGGTGATTAAAAATAGCTGCATTCATCTCTTCATAACATAATTTTCAGGCTCGGGCAGTGACGTGGTTGATGTGGATGGTGCTTATTGATGGTGCTTATTTTTGTTGGAGATACATCAAGACACTACTGGGTTTTCATATGTGGTTTGAATAATTGGATTAAAATGTCCTCAAGACACTTTTGGGGACACCACACATCAATATAGTCTCTGACAACACCATCCTTCTGATCACCAGTACACAAGAAGAATCATTATAAGAGAATGAAAGATGTGTTGAAGCACACCTGGTCAAATTCTCTACCAGTTTGATGGGTCATACACATACAGTACCTTCACATTAAGATTAAGATTAAGATCAACCAATTTAGCCAATGTGATTTTTCACACAACGGAATTTGACCTCTGCATTTAACCCATTCCTGCAGTGAAACGCACACACTAGTGAACACACTAGGCTGTGAGAATTTGTGCCCGAAGCGGTGGGCAGCCCTTATCCACTGGCACCCGGGGAGCAGTTAGGAGGTTAGGTGCCTTGCTCAAGGGCACTTCAGTCATGTCCGTTCTGGGCATTGAACCAGTGACCTTCTGGTCACAAGACAAGATCCTTACCACTAGGCCATGGCTGCCCCCCCCCACATGTGTAAAACTGAAGTTGAATCCAACAATGACAACATGTTGGTGACATGGCCTAACAGGCTTCTCCCTTCCCAATAGCTTGTGTTTAAAACACAGAGGGCACTGCATTAAAACAGGCATGATTCTAAATCACTGCATGGGCTTAGGAACACTTACAGAAATCAGTGTCTGTGAACACAGATTTGGTGTGCAATCCACAAATAAAAATTATAAGCTATTATTAAGTTATATCATGCAAAGAAGCCATTTGACTACAGATTTGGAAATGCAGCCATCTTCTCTGGGACAAAGCTCATTTAACATGGACTAAGTCAAATTGAAATACTGTTCTGTGGTCAGATGGACACAGATGGAAACCATGGACACAGAGGGAGCATTGAGCTTGTTGCCAGCACTCACTTCAAAAGCCTGCATCTCTGATGGTATGGGGTTGTATTAGTGCCTATGGTGTGAGCAGCTTACATATGTGGAAAGACATCATCAATGCTGAACAGTATATAGAGGTTTTAGAACAACGTATGCTGCCATTCAGACAACATCTCTCTCAATCAAGACCTTGCAAGACAATACTAAACCACATACTGCATCCATCACAACAGCCTGCTTACACAGAAGAGTGCAGGTACTGAACTGGCCTGCTTGCTGTCCAGACCACATTTGGTGAATCATGAAATGAAAAGACCCAGGACTGTTGAGCTACATTATAAAAATGTTACAACATTCTTCTCACAAAACTCCAGCAATTGGTCTCCTGACTTCCCAGACATTTACAGACTGTTGTTAAAAGAAGAGGGAATGCTACACAATGGTAGACATGGCCATGTGCCGACTTTTCTGAGATGTGTTGCTGCCATCAAATTCTAAATGAGTTAATATTTTTAATTAAATGGTGAAATATCTGAGTTTCAAAATCTCATATGGGTTCAATGTTCTATTCTGAATAAAATGTGGGTCTTTGAGATTGCACTGTTTTTATTTACATTAGTTTATTATTTACACAATGTCTCAATTTTTGGGGGGAATTGGGGTTGTAATTTAATTTATCACCAATTAAAAAGGCTTTAGAGAGACAAAAATTCCATGTAGCACCTTTATTTTTAAGAGGGTGATATCCGTAACATTAGCCATTCTGCATTTTACACAGTCTGCATTGTGTAACCTCTTCAGTACAGCAAAAGGGGTAAAAGTGCTCAAATTTCTGTTTGACCCATAAGATTTATCTTCAAACCCATTTAGCTGAAGCTCAATGACCTGCGCTGAATAGTCTTAAGTCCAATCATAACCTTCTCGAAGGCTGGGAAGTTGGTCTCATATGACCACAGTAATAGGATTTAGCTCAGGCTCAGAGACTTTATCTCTTCCCGTTCTTCCATTATGGAGAGCAAAAAAGAGCTGAATTCATCAGCCTTCCCTGCACCTCTGTGATATAGTCTTCCCCTGGTCTTTATAACGTGCACTGCACCGGGCCTGAGAAGCTGCACTAGAGCAGAGAGCGATTACGTCTGATGAGGAATATCTTTTTGACCACACAGAGTGGCCCAGTTTACAAAGGGCACTGGGTGACATTAAAGCATGGCTTCACTTATTATCCCCTGTCATATGGTTTTATTGTTGCTGTGCATATGTAAATGACCAAAAAACCTGTTTAACAAGACATTTGAGTAATAAACTAACGTATGCTGAAAATAAATACACATGCTGATAAAATACCTCTTTTATTTGAAGTTACAGGTAATACAATGACCTATATTACCAAAAATAAGGCTGTAACCTGTGATGAAAGCCCTAATGAGATTTGGATTAAGTGAATATGGGGGTTATGGAGTAATTCATTCTTTAACAGGAGCTCTTCTGTGTTTTTATTTACATCCAAATCCAGAGTTTCTCTCCCTCCTCCTCTGAGAAAAATGCAGACTGAATTACCATGGATTTTTTTTGTTTGTTTGTTTGTTTTAGCTAACTCAGAGCTTGTCTGGTCATTTTAGGCTTGTCCAAATGCAAATCTAAAATGTTTCTGGCAGATGTTGCCTCACATCAGAAAATACAGATTTTCTGCTCACTGATACTAGCCATATTTAGTATTGTATTTATTATTTAGCTGTATTTAGTATTGTATTTAGTATTTAGCTGTATTTAGTATTTAGCTGTATTTAGTATTGTATTTATTATTTAGCTGTATTTAGTATTTAGCTGTATTTAGTATTTAGCTGTATTTAGTATTGTATTTATTATTTAGCTGTATTTAGTATTATATTTAGTATTTAGCTGTATTTAGTATTTAGCTGTATTTAGTATTGTATTTATTATTTAGCTGTATTTAGTATTTAGCTGTATTTAGTATTGTATTTATTATTTAGCTGTATTTAGTATTGTATTTAGTATTTAGCTGTATTCAGTATTTAGCTGTATTTAGTATTGTATTTATTATTTAGCTGTATTTAGTATTTAGCTGTATTTAGTATTGTATTTAGTATTTAGCTGTATTTAGTATTGTATTTAGTATTGTATTTAGTATTGTATTTAGTATTTAGCTGTATTTATTATTGTATTTAGTATTTAGCTGTATTTAGTATTTAGCTGTATTTAGTATTGTATTTAGTATTTAGCTGTATTTAGTATTGTATTTAGTATTGTATTTAGTATTTAGCTGTATTTAGTATTTAGCTGTCTTTAGTATTTAGCTGTATTTAGTACTGTAATTAGTATTTAGGTGTATTTAGTATCTAACAAGCAGATCAACTAAAAAACCTTCACACATCAAAAACCAAACAAGTGCTTCTGTAGTCACTCAATTATTTCTTTGATCTGGATGAACTTGGTCTACTTGGTGTTCATACTCTACCTGGGAGAACATTATGTAGATGGAAAATAAATTTTTAATGGATGGTAAAAGCAATTAAAGAGGTGATTATAATCACAACTGCATGCACAAGTCAGCATTCCTGTGAGGACCTTAAAGATCTGATGTTAAACTAATAAAATCATAAATAACTGTTTATATTCAAACTACAGTAGACACAAGTCTTAAGTATAAGAAAGAGAAAGAATAAAAAAGTGTATAATAGTTAGTAAAAAATACAATCCCTGAGAAACTCACTACTGTAGTCAATTTAATGCAGGAGTTTCATCACTGAGATGTATAAAATATATCCTTACTGACATCCACCTGATAAACTAATTCAGTCCCAATTTGGCTTAAGACCACATGTATAATGTCATGATTCTTTTATTAGTAACCGAGATAATATTACTTGATAATTTTGACAATTAATCAATGAATCAGAGCCTCCCAATGATGTCACTGAACCATAAACCAGACAAAATACATTACCAGTAAGTCAAACAGAAAACACTGTGAGTTTCCTGAACAATCCTATATCTTCTTTTCAGTGGAAAATCTCCATTCAAAATGCAGTCTAGTCCAGGACTAGCTTTAATCTTTGACCAGGAAACAGTACATTGAGTACTATTGGGTCTGTCTTTTGGATTAGTATTAGTCATGTTTCTTAACCTTTCAGTGGAAAATCTCCAAAGAAAATGATGTGTAGTCCACATTGAGGCTTAATCAACCAACTCAAAGTGGTAAAACAAAGTACAAAGAATGAACTGTTGGGCTGTATAGTGGGTTGAGCCTGCTGGGTCATTTTGTTGGGTTATTTGCCACATGGATGGGTAGTTTTTTTCTAGCCCAGCCACTTGGCGTTGGAATATGAACTCAGTTATTGGGTCAACTGTCAACATAAATCAACAGTATGTGAAGAAGCTGATTTAAAATGAGAATGAGATGGTTCTCACATCAGGGAGTCATCACTGACAAGCTTCCATAAAATATAGACATTTTACTTTCCATTTAGTGGAACCAATACATACAGTGCTTAAAGTAAAACTACACTGTAAACTGTATTGTTCATTATTATCTGTTTTATTAATGTATGTTAACTTAGTTTAGTTATAATATTTGTGTTCATATAACAAAAGAAACTTTTAACCCAAGTAAAGAGTGAAAACCAACCCAGTGGTGGGTCAATGTAACCCTATATTTGAGTAAATACGACTCGGCCTGTTGGCATTTCGATATAACTCGGCATGTGTTCTGTTATGTAGTGACCCAAAACTGCTTATGTAAATGAGCCAAACTGGGTAGTGTATCTAAAACTGTTGGGTTTTAAAGTGTATTATAAGAAAAAGCAGTCAGAAATGTGATTATGCATTGCAAACTGCCATTGAATCCTTGTGAATTCATTGAGAAGGTGCATTAAATTGTTTTCTCTATTTTGACAAGTAAATGACCATTGTGGAAAAAATTGATATCTCTTCATAATTTCATTCAGAAATGTAAAGCATCATAATTTAGATTCATTACATGTACAGTGACTTTTCTGAGCCTTTTTCTTTTTAATGTTGATCAGAAATCCAGAATCTGAGTATTTCAAATGTCAGTATTCTTATATTTGGGGATGTACTAGGACACTGAGTTTAAGTTCCCATCATCAGCCTTCCTGTGTGGAAAAAAGCTGCTCTTTACGGAGGCTAACCTTCTGGTGTAAAGCAGATATCTGCTGTAGCCTGAGTTGTCTGCTCTGATAGGGTTTTCCCTGCAAATACAGCCTCTCACAGCTCTGGAGGTGTTGGCCACACGTCTGAGTGCTCATGCGTTTCTCTCCTCAGTGGCGCGAAGAGAGGGCGATATTTCGTCTGACACACAAGCAGCTCCTGGCAGGCTGTCATCTCCAGAATGTCTCTATAATGCCTCTGAGCTGATGGCATGATGCAGAGATATTAGATCACATAAGGATGCTAGAGAGCAGGAAATAAGAATCCACAATATGACTCTGATTTTGTCTTTGTTCAAAAAACAATGCAGGATGCAACTCAACCCAGGCCTGCTATTGACAGAAAAGTGACTAATATATGCTCTCTCTGGCATGCATTTGGTATGGCTTACAGCATTTGACTTAAGGTATTGTGAAATGGCAATCAGCCTGTAAGAACTTCACAAGCCAGCAACACTAACATGCAAACATGAACAGCTTTACATGAGAATTTTACCCATTTTTTCATAATTAAATAATTAAGATGTAAAAAAAATAATAATTCATAGTGTTTGGTGTGAGAACTGTTCACAATGGAGGTGATAGGAACCAGACATCCAAAGCCTTTCAAAGCTAACTCACAGAAAGACAGTTACAAATATGTTGACTGATGTACAAAATGTTTTAGAACAGAGGTTTGAGCAGGTTTGGGTCAAAAGCAAACTTAAAAAATCTATTTATGATGGAAAGGTACATGCTGAGCAATGAAAAATGGTCGACTAGAAAACACCACCTCCTTGTATTCACTGGGCATCTTAGCTCCTCTGAGCAGTCAGGTGCACTTTCTGGTTCTACAGTTACAGACTGTAGTCCATCTGTGTCTCTTTATGCATTATTAGCCCCCTTTTCAACCTGTTCTTCAGTGACCAAGACGCATAGAGCAGGTATCATTTGTTCTGGATTATTCTCAGCACTGCAGTGACACTGATGTGGTGATGGTGTGTTAGTGTGTGTTGACTAGTACAAGTGGATCAGACACAGCAAACACCTCAGTGTCATTGCTGGACTGAAAATAATGCACCAACCAAAACTACCAGTGAAGGACTAGAGGACCAACACAAACTGTGCAGCAACAGATGAGCTGCTGTCTCTGACTTTACATCTAGAAGGTGGACCAACAAGGTACGTGTATCTAATAAAGTGGACCCACCCATGACTCACCTTCTCTTGAGGTTCAGTTCATGGACAGATGTCCTGACATTTTCTTTAGAATTCTCTGATTTAATTCACAATTCATTGTTCATCAATGATGACAAGCCGTCCTGTCCCAGATGCAGCAAAACAGGCCCACACCTGATACCACCACCACCATGTTTCACAGATGAGATAAGGATCTTATGCTGGAATTCAGTGTTTTCCTTTCTCCAAACATAACACTTTTCATTTAAACAAATAGTTATATTTTGGTCTCATTCGTCCACAAAACATTCTTCCAATAGTCTTCTGCTTTGTCCACATGATCTTTAGCAAACTGCAGATGAGCAGTAATGTTCTTTTTGGAGAGCAGTGACTTTCTCCTTACAACCCTGCCATGCACACCATTGTTGTTCAGTGTTCTCCTGATGGTGGACTCATGAACATTAACATTAACCAATGTGAGAGAGACCTTCAGTTGTTTAGAAGTTACCCTGGAGTCTTTTGTGACCTCGCTATCTATTACACACCTTGCTCTTGGTCTTTGTTGGTCAACTACTCCTGAGGAGGCTAACAGTGATCTTCAATTTCCTCCATTTGTACACAATCTGTCTGACTGTGGATTGGTAGAGTCCAAACTCATTAGAGATGGTTTTGTAACCTTTTCCAGCCTGATGTGCATCAACAGCTCTTTTTCTGAGGTCCTCAGAAATCTCCTTTGTTCATGTCCATGATACACTTCCACATTTTGTTCTTTAAATAAAATAAGGTGCCCACTCACACCTGATTGTCATCCCATTGATTGAAAACGCCTGACTCTAATTTCCTTCAAATTAACTGCTAATCCTAGAGGTTCAAATACTTTTGCCACTCACAAATACACTGCTCAAAAAAATAAAGGGAACACTTAAACAACACAATGTAACTCCAAGTCAACCACACTTCTGTGAAACCAACCTGTCCAGTTAGGAAGCAACACTGACTGTGAATCAATTTTACCTGCTGTTGTGCAAATGGAACAGACAACAGGTAGAAAGGAGAGGCAATTAGCAAGACAACCCCTATACAGGAGTGGTTCTGCAGGTGGTGACCACAGACCTTTTCTCTGTTCTCATCCTTTCTGGCTGATGTTTTGGTCACTTTTGCATTTGGTCAGTTCTCTCACCATAGAGGTAGCATGAGGCTGTGTCTACAACCCACAGAAGTTGCTCAGGTAGTGTAGCTCATCCAGGATGGCATATCAATGCGAGCTGTGGCAAGAAGGTTCGCTGTGTCTGTCAGCACAGTGTCCAGAGCATGGAGCAGATACCAGGAGACAGGCCAGTACACCAGGAGACATGGAGGGGGCCATAGGAGGGCAACAACCCAGCAGCAGGACCGCTACCTCCTCCTTTGTGCAAGGAGGAACAGGAGGAGCAGAGCCAGAGCCCTGCAAAATGACCTCCAGCAGGCCACTTATATCCATGTTTCTGCTCAAACTGTCAGAAACAGACTCCATGAGGGTGGTATGAGATTTTGAGTATGATTCCAAATCCAGACCTCCAAGGGGTAATAATTTTGATTTACATTGATCATTTTTATGTTATTTTGTTCTCAACACATTCCACTATGTAATAAATAAAGATTTTCAACTGGAATATTTTATTCATTGAGATCTAGGATGTTATTTTAGTGTTCCCTTTATTTTTTTGCAGTGTATGTCAGAGGATAATTTTCCTCAATAAATAAATGAGTAAAAGTAAATAAATAAAAGTACTATATTTTTTTATATTTATTATACTACATTTGTGTAACTGGGTTCTCTTTATTTTAAAAACTTGATCAGAAATCTGATGATGTTTTAGGTCATATTTATGCAGAAATATAGAATATTTTAAAGGGTTCACAAACTTTCAAGCACTACAGTAGATACAAGGATATGGTTTTAATGCTAATCTGATTGGTGAATAAAAGAAGTATAACACGTATAAAACAAGTAGGTTGTCCAGACATTTTGGATAGTACAGCCTGCTGCATTTGTGCTGTAGATATTGCCCTCTGGTTCACATCAGACCAGTGTTGTTTTTCACATCAAACTATTCTGAATGATTTGGCTTATTTTCCATCTACTGAATTATCAAAAAATTTATCTAAAACAAGCATTTGTCATTTCAGTGGGAGTGTGACAAATGCTATTCAGGTTCAAGTATTGCTCTGCCAAATTTAATACAACGGCTTTCAAGCTTTATTTTACAATACAAACTCTCAACACCACATTAACACCAACATTAAACATGATCATTTTTACAAACAATAAAATTATTTACAAAAATATTTTACACTTTTCAATATAAGAAACAAAAATATGGCTTCATTTGAAGCTGCCCACATTCCTTATATACATATTCATTAGAGACAGAAATGTAACTGCAAAGACAACATCAACAACATTTTAAAATGACAATTTACAAGATTTCACTTGTTTACACAAAACATACCAGGAAAAACGCCTATGCAACAGTCCTCACAGCCACAAACACACAACTGGATGGATGGAGCAGAAGAATGGATAGAGGATGCACGTCAGACTTGCTTTAGAAAGAAGGAAAAGAAAATGTTACTTTCCAACAACAGACATAGGCGAGCTGACCTTTATGATGATATAAGTGCCTAATTACTTTCTATTTGCATAAACCACAGTACTGGATTTTAAAGGTTAACCATTCTAAACTGCTAGACGCAGGCATATTGATAAGGAAGGGTGCAAGGACATACCATTCAAGATGCATTAAAGCCAAATGGCAAACAGAGGCCAAACCTAACCTGCACAAAAAGTGACAATTATAAGAGAATAAGTAAAAATTAATTATGCAAAACAGGATAAAGGCCATATTTTAAACTGCTTGAAAAGCTTGTCATAAAAAAACAACTAAAACTGGAATGAATGTAACTGAAGTGCAAAGTGAAAGTAAAAAAGCACAAGCTGCCCATGAACTAAAAGTACATAACATGATGGTGGAGTAATGATTATTGCATATTAACTTTGAGCACCAGTCTGTTCTCACTCCATGATGTTCTGCAGCATTCGCGTTTGACCCATAAGCCACATTCGTAGATGCCTGCGCGACATCCACACTGTGGGCTAGTTCTGACACTGTCGAGAGGCCCACCTGATGCCCACCTGACCTGACTGTCAGATGTAGGACTCTGAGATCGTGAGTAGAGTACATGTGGACGACACACTGGACGATCGCTCATGCAGCGAGTTGTTGTTATTCCATACGGGCACAGAGGTTTCTGTAGGCTTGGAACACCCAAGCAACTTTACAGCACCAGGGCAAAGTCCGACACAGAGTTTGTGGAGAAGCAAGTGGAATTTCTTTCGGAAGCTTTTGTTTATCCAGAAATAAAAGATACAGTTGAGGAAACCATTGGAGGTCGGTAACCACACGGCAACAAACTCGACCCACTCTGGTACGCCGCTGCCTGATGTTGCTGAGAAACAAAATAAGAAAGTGAATTAGAGGATTAATGAAGAGATGCTCATACCCTGAAGAGTCCTGTAGCGCAGTGCTTACTGATCATACCCCAGGCTGGATGCACATAAATCATAATCTTAAAATACAAGAGTAGGAATAAGCAGGGCCAGATAATGAGTACATTTGCACTAAAAAACTGCAGACTTTGGGCTACAACACAGAGACTGGTGATTAAAAGCACTGCTGCATCCTGTGAGGCAATGTCACAGAACAAAGTCCTGCTGTATAACAGAGGTGTAACAAAAACACAACCACTGCTCAAGTATATAAATACACAGACATTCTGTGCTTAATATAGAATAGTGTGCTGCAGTACTGTAAATAATGCCATTAGGGGGAAATTCTTTTAAAATGAATACTAAATAAAAATGCAATATATGGCTATTTTCAGTCACAGTCCAAATCGGATTTATTCAAATAGTCAATGCACTGGACCACTTAATGGCCGTCATGTGTACAAACTCCATCTACATGTTTGAATGTGTGTAATAAAAGTCTGGAAACATTCGAGTTTGAATGATTTGATATTTTGAATACATTTTAGTTTAGATTTTAAATTTACTTTTACATAATAGCACTAATTTTTATAGTAATCAGCTGCAGAACACTGAAGGAGCTTTATTTACTTCAACACAATTCTTATACATTCTTACAAATATGTTAAAATAAATTCTTTACACTTGCTTAATCTCATGAACAACAGTTCAGTTCTTTATCTCCTTTGCACAGGTAAGACACCGCTGATGTGTCTGGATTGTTGATATTAAGAATTTAGGACCTGTAGCATGAGATACAGTGTTTTTAGTGTTTGAATAGTAATTTACTCAAATATAATAAGATTCTGGACCTGCATATGAACATAAATCCGTTTTGAATTTAATTACGGTCATTAGGAAAAGGAAATCAGCATCTCCATAAAGTGTGTCAGATAGAAGCATGAAGTGCTCTAAAATCTCCTGGTAACACAACAAATCTGACTTTTTTAAAAATGTGGACCAACACCAGCACATGTCATGGCACTTAAAACCAACACAGACTGCAGAACCTCCACACTGGACTTCAGACAGCTTGGATTATGTGTCTCTTCAGACTCTAGAAGCTGATTTATGAATGAAATGCAACACTGATCTGAAAAAGGTTGGACCATTGAACAACAGTCCAGTTCTTCATCTCCCTCACCCAGGTAAGACACTTCTGAAGTCTCAGGTGTGCTGATAGCCTGAGATACACAGTATATAACGTGTTTGAACACTAATTTCTCATAACTCAAACAGAATTTGTGTAGAAGTCAGATTAGCTCACCGTTATAAATCATGATGACCATGCACGGCGTCCAGCAGGCGTAGTAGACGGTCATGACCGGGACGAGCACGCGCAACGCCACGTCGGGCCTGTGCGCACGGCTCCTCAGCCGGAGCTTCACGCGCTGCCTCTTGGCGGCCACCCACAGCCTGAGGTTACAGAAGGTCATGATGGCCGAGCAGGGGAAGAATATGAAGGCGGTGAGGGACAGCGAGTAGGCCACGTTGCTCGAGTAGGCCGGGTTGCAGACGAGCGACGCGGCGGAGAAGTGGACCTCGATGACCCCCTCCGGCCACGACACGGGCGCCAACAGCACCGGCGGCATGGCCCAGGCGAGCGCGATGAGCGACAGCGCCCTCCTGCGGCTCAGCATGCGGCTGTACTGCAGCGGGTAGAACACGGCGACGTAGCGCTCCAGGCTGATGCTAGCCAGCGTGTACATGCACGTGGAGTACACGGTCGCGTTAAAGAACGCCACCACGTGACAGAACGGGTCCGGCCCCGCGTGGTAGTCCTTCACGAGGCTCACGCACAAGTTCAGGGGCATGACGACGAGCCCGAAGGCCGAATCGGCCCCAGTTAAAGAGAGTAAAAAGTACCGAGAGTTTCTAGACCAGCCAGGCACTGCTGACCATATCACCATCACCACAGCTATGTTCCCCAAAGTCACAATGACACCCAGTGCTAATATAATCGCCATCTTAATGGGCCTGTGCGCCTCCATCTGCCTGAGCATGTCCAAGCTGTTAAGATCCAGGCTGTACACCTCTCCTGGAAATGAGACATTGCTCATTACAGACATGGTGAAGCTCTAAATGTGACGAAATTAAAGGCTGCTGGCATCCCTAGCCATCACATTTGGACGTCTACATAACAAAGTAAAAGGTGAAGAGCAATAGCACCTGAGTCAAATCAAACGGAGGGTCATATGACCTCATAAAGATGGCTGCCTCTTGTGACCAAAATTGTGCATTTTGAAATGGAACGAAAATAAAAACATGGTTGAGTTGAGACAAAACAGCCCTGATACAAAACTGTCTACACAAAGAAGTGCAAGAACACCTGAGGCCAATCAAACGGAGTCATATGACCCAATAAAGATGGCTGCCTCATGTGATCAAAATAAAAAGAGCCCTGATACAAAACTCTACATCCTGTAGCAGCTATATGCTCATTCATATCTGGAAGAGAAGGTTATGTACCTGAACATTTCAATACAAACCATTTTGCTTTAGCCTATGCTAACTGCACATCTACAATAGCTTGGATAAGCAAAGAATGCTAACAGCAATATAAAATCATGCTGCTAAATCATCTTGGGAGACTGAACAATACAGTCTCTGGCAGTTAGGTACACCGATCTGCTAGACATTTCTAACCTTTTATTCTTTGTGATAATGCTAATTTCTGATAGCTTGTGTCTTGCCAGTTTGATGGCCAGTATTCTCACTAAACTAACTGAGCAAAACATTCACCTTCAAGCTTAAACAGTGACATTTGAAGCATGTAAAACATGCATGTTTACATGGTAAAGTTCTCAGGTTTGTTTGAGCAGCATGAATGAGAGAGGACAGCTAATTTTGCTTTTTCAGTCCCCGGCTGTCAATGGCACATAGCATTAAAACTTGTGATCTTCTGATCAGTGTCAGCACTTTAGTCTGCTGAGCCACTTGGGCGTCCCCTCAACTTTCCATCCATTATCCTTTATCCCGTCCGCTTAATCTTGATCAAATTTGTGGTTAGTCCCCTACCCCCTCACCAGGTGCATGGCAGGACATTACACTATCCTAACCCCAGGACAGGGCACCAATCACCTGACCTTGATGTTTTTGAACTTCACTCAAATGGGAGCTCAGCACTTGCTAACCACAAGCCACCGTGCTGCCCTTAGCTTTCCAGTTAATTGTTTATTATAGCAAATTTTTTATAGCTCATTCTTGCTAAACTGCAAAACATTGCTGGTATTTTTCTGAAAATAAGTAAATAAATAAAATAATGCTTGCCATTAACTATGTTATTCTTGAGCTATGAATCACAGAAAATGGTTAAAGTTCAGGAAAAATGTGGATAGCGGGATTATTATATTGGGATATTCTTTTAAAAAGTGCTGCATGCTGATTATATGTTCTCAGGTGTGAGCTGAAGTACTCTCATGCATTCCCTGGTATGACTTTAATGAGAAAGGATCAGTTGTGAGACACCTGAGCTCATGAACTGCAACCCCATGTGGCCTGATAAGAGCTAACCTATTAGATGGGAAAGTTTAGTGTGGATGGTTGAAATGCCGTCTCAACATTCAGGTCTTGCAGTGGGTTCGTCCATGGGGAATGTCTTCATTAGGACACTGACAAAAGCCTATATCACAGGCAGTTTTCTCATAGCTCTCCACTGAATAGTTAGATAATGGTTGGCTAAGCAGTACAGCCATGTCTGGCTAAAGTGTCTGGCATGCCTTGTACAGCAATATCCTTGCTAATTAGCTTTCTGTCAATGGTATGTGGCCACCATGATGTTGAAGAGTAGCAAGACTATGCTGTACTGAAATGGTGAGTTGCTCCATAGCAGTAATATTTCTTTCTCACAGAGAGTGTATTTCTTTCTAGTTAAGCTACAGTTGCACTAAACCAATTCCACCAAAATACAGTAGAAGCATTCAGCCACTGATATTACAGCACTCAAACACTGTTCAAACTGATAAAAGTGAAGCTCATCAAAGCACTGATCAAAACAGACTACAATATACAACTACAGTATATACTGTACATAAATCTCTACCCCCAATCCACATGAAAAAACACAATTTGGTTCAGATAATGGCTTTACTTTATAAATTTACAGTGTGCCTAACTTTGAATATTTTATATTTGTCTATATTGTTGCATTGATTGGGGTGTAGTGGTAAGGATTTGGTCTTGTGACCAGAAGGTCACCGGTTCGATCAATGATCTATATTACTGGATAGGACACACGTGACTTTTGAACTCGCTGGCATGGAGCCTCCATGTTGTGTGGAAGCAGGGCAAGATCGGAAGGAAGACAGCGTTTACAAACAACGAAAGGGCTGCACATTTTGTTATTTTGTGTTTTGTGACGTCGGGAAAGCAACAAACATTTGCGACAGAAGGAAGGCTAGAACGG
>BRDA01027012.1:0-17272 GCA_036984385.1 Crenuchus spilurus | reverse complement strand
TAGATGTTGGCACCTCCACATCATTGCATTCAGTTTTTATTCACAATTTGTTTAGTGTCCCAACTTTTTTGGAATCCGGTTTGTATATTAAAATCATTTTACGTAAACGGGGGCGGCCGAAAAGTGTCATTTTTTATCAAGATAATTGATATTGCAGTCGTGGCCTGGTGGTTAGGGATCCGGTTCGATCACTGGGCAGGTCTTGATTGAAGTGCCCTTGAGCAAGGCACCTAACCCCCAACTGCTCTCTGGGCACCATGGATAGGGCTGCCCAAGGCTTCGGGCTCATGTCTCACTGCAGAGACGGGTTAAATGTGGAGATCAAATTCTGTTGCGTGCAATCATTGGCAAAGTTGAAACGTCATAAAAATCAGGACTTATCACGTCACGTCTTTCTTGATCTGACATTCAGGCGATGTATGTTGAACGTTGTGTATTCATATTCATTCGTATTGGTCAGCATCTAAGCTTGAGGTATCTTCTGGACTGTAGCCTACGCTAACTAGCTAAAGACCTTTCCCGCATAAACAACAAAGCACTTTTTAAGTCACTCTGGGTAAGAGCTGCTAAATCCTAATGTAAATGTAAATCAAGCTATAAAACCACAAAAGTTGCTTTCAGTCTGGCTCTGCCCATCACCCAATGAAGGAGTGGAGGGACTCACCGTGACCCTGTCCAGGATTAAGTGGTCAAGAAGATGGATGGATGGATGCTTCCAGTCTACTGAAGTGTTGACTCTTGCTGGTCCAAACTAGTGGACCTCACCAAGATATTGTCATATCCTTCAAGAATTCATTGGTCACTCAGTCCAAGAACCAACTTTCATTCTTCACATTCATGTGTTTTCATCTTTAACCCTTTCAGACCTGAATTATGTTCCAGAAATGAAAAATATATATACAAATTAAATTTTCTGTCTGTAATGAACTCCCAAACGGACTCAGTAAAACAAATCAAATATAATACTTTTATAGTCATTTTTTAAAAATGTCCACTGCAGTGGACGGTAGGTCTTAATAGTTGTAAAGCAGTGCTATATAATCTGAATAGTTTTATGGTTTGTTTCCTTTTTAATCATAAACCTGGTCCATAAACTGAAACTGGTATCCAAGTTTTCTCTCATTATGAAAAATAATATGACATGTAACAAGGAGAAATTAGTCAAAATGATGGATGCATTTATAAAAACTGTATTTCATATATACTATTATATATACTACAAATATTTGCAAAAATAGCCATAGGTTCATATTTTCATTTTTATGGACAACAGTGGGAATGTTGGAGTAACAATATTTAACAGATTTGTGTTGTTAAATATGTTTAATGTAGATGTTTACTGTGTACATGTACACATTACTAAATAACCATTAAAGTGTTTACTTTGAGTTTAGGTGCAACAAAATATTCTCACCATCCACAAGTCACTTACCTAAACAGTTAAGAACTAGGACAGAACACCTGTGGAATGGATCAGTACACATCAGGTCACTGGGCTCGCAGTGTTGTGAAACGTTTAGTCAATCCAAAATGTATGCAAATGAATCGGACCAACACACAAAAAAAAAATCTAACCAATTAGAAGACAGCTGAGGTTGGCATGATAAGTGCCCACAATGCAATGACATTTGTTCCATATTCAAATGTTAGAGTGGAGCATGGAGGACAAGTCCACGACCCTGATCAGGATTAAGTGGAAGATAGTGAATGGATGGATGGATTAGATTCAACTTTGCCAGTGTGATTACACACAACAGAATTTAACCCATCTGTGCAGTGAAACACACACACACACACACACACACACACACACACACTAGGCTGTTAGAACATGTGTCCAAAATGGTGGGCAGTCCTATCCACAGTGCCCATGGAGTTAGGTGCCTTGCTCAAGGGCACTTCAGTCATGACTTGCCCGGGGATCTTCCGGTCACAAGACCAGATCCCTAACCACTAGACGATGGATGGAAGGATGGAAGAATGGCAGACCACAGCTACCCGATGGATGAATGGATGGCAGACCATGGTTGCCCGATGGATGGGTGGCACACCACGGCTGCCCGATGGATGGAAAGCTTATTACTGCGGTTTCATGATCCATTGCACTTTTTGATCCAACCTGCCAAATTACCTCGACTCGGATCAACGCAGTAATGTACGGAGAAAAGTTGGAGAGATCGACATATCCTGAAGGAAATTGCAACATCACATGACCCAAACATAATATATCACATAAAGAAACAGCAAACCAGTCAGATACAAGAATAGCCACACAATGCAACGGCACAAGATGACAATATTTACAAAGAGTGTATAATAATTTTTTTAATGAGGAGTGAAAAGTCTTACTACAAAAACTACCCGACCATTGATACAGTACTAGAACAAAGTACTATTCAGTATTATATAATGTGGTCATTTTTTATGTTTAATGTCCATTTGTAATTGTATTTAATTTTAGGAGAGTAGTTTTAGCTTTGTTTAGTAATTGTTTATAGTTATTTTTAGATTTTATCCCTGTGCTACATTTATATTATTGTTTAGAAAAGTTAGCCTATACAAGCTACTCACTGGCCAGTTCAGTTCATGTTATAATCTCAGTACTAAACGTAGTTTATAGTCTTTCCCGTGTTTTAAAAACAAGGGGAAGTGCACGAGGGCGGTTTACAAACTGAATGAGCGCACCCGCGTCCGCGCGTGAGAACGAACCGCCGACCAATCGTAGCGCAGGATGGCGGAAAACGGGTGGGAATAAAAAATAAGGCAGATGAAACGTCCACTGAGCTCCGCGCTGGAGAAACGTGTGTTCTGGAAAAGCATGTAGCAGCGGCGGAGGTGCAGCATGTTCCCCGGGGTTCTGTACGCCCTGCTGGCGGGGTTTCTGGGCGCGGTGGCCTCGTCCTCGGCTAAGCTGTCTCTGGGCACGGATTACCTGAAAGGAGTGTGTGAGACCGGGCTGCGGAGCTGGGGCGAGCAGCGAAGATTCACCCACACAAACCAGACCACCGCCTGCGACTGGGTACGAGTCTGTAACGTCGAGCTGAACCGGCTTTAAAGAGAGAAAAGGAGATTTATTTTATTTATTGTACCTGCATCTGAGCGGAGCAGCCGTTAGCGTTTAAAAAATAACCGTTAGCGTAGCATAGCAACGGCTGATGATAGCGCGTGCTGCCTTGCCGCGCTGGTGATGCTAGTGTAGCTAACACGATGTACAAATGTGACCATTTCTACTGTTACTGTTACTAATAATAACAGTAATGATAATAATATTAACATCTGAGAACATGACTTTGTTTTTAAGGTGTCGGAACCAGTTTGTCCTGTCAGAATCGGCCCATTTCAGAAGCTTCAGTTTGACAGGAAATGACCTTCACCATACAGCACGTGCCTTGTCATAATTTATTATTGTTAGATTTATTTTAGAATTCTTTCATAGTCGTATTAATAACTTAGTTTAGTCCGTATGGCTAATTCATTGATTAAAAATGAAAAAGACCCTTTCAAGCATTAATTTTTAATGAATAAAAAGATCAATCTGGACCACCCAAATAAATAAATAAAATTAATAAAATAAAAATTATATGACGTTTTTATTAATGTTTTAGATAAATTATTAAATTTTTAGATTTTCTTTTATTTTTTCAAAATGTCATCATAAATAAATATTGATTATTTTAAATGATTAAAAATTATTTTAAAGAATCACTATTTTTTTCAAACAAACAGCTTTATGTTGAATCAAATAAAGAAAGCAGAATTGATTAAGTTTTAATTTAAGTATTAGTATTAATTGATTAACATTTAAATATGTGAAGACTTAATTATTACATAATCAGCTGATCAGTTATTTTTGATAGTAATTTATTTCATCACAATCATTTTTAATGATGAAGTAAATATGTGTCAGTAATACACTAATAAAATTTAACAAAGTTTTATGAAATAAACATTCTGTGTTATTAATGTTTTAGAGGGCAACATTCAGTGACGTGTTGTCATATTTTTACTTTTATATTTACTTTAAATTGTAATTAAATAAATAATAATTTTAATGTGATATGTCTTTAGAGTGGTGCTTATTCATTGGTTGTTATTTAAACCTGGTGAGCAGTTAAATAATTAAAAGCCTGTGTGTGTGTGTGTGTGTGTGTGTGTGTGTGTGTGTGTGTGTGTGTGTGTGTGTGTGTGTGTGTTACAGCTGCACATCCCCTTGCGTCTGCTCTGTGGTGGGCTGCTGTTCACCTGTAATGCTGTGATGTGGACATTCCTGTCGAAAGCTCTCAGGTACTCATCATCTTCCACCCGGACCACTGTGACCACCACCGCCTCCAACTTCATCTCCTCTGTGAGTATCTCTCACACTCCAATGCTGCAGGGGGCGCTGCAACATTTTAGGAGACGTTCTCGGAAAATGATCACATTTGTAACTATGACCATGTGTGTTATGGGCAGAACATCAGGAGTAAGGTCGGTGACTACTGGTATAAACTATAAGAAGGAGAACAGTTGAGAGACTTTGTGGGGTCCAATCATATGTTTTATTTTACACTAGGCAGATGAGTCTTTTAATGCCGCCTGGATGCACCAGATATATCCGGAAAATGTTTCATTACAGACATCCTGATATACTGAGACTGGATTAGTTTAGTTATTATAACCCTCCCACCACTGCCTTGCCCCGGCTCTGTCCTCGTGCTCTGTGTTTGCTTATGTTTCCCATGTGTCTTGTTCACATCACGTCTTGTCCATTACACAGTCCAGTCTGCTAATCCCGTGTTAACCACTGCTATGAAGCCTCCCTAGTGCCTTGCAGTCCTTGTCAGTCATTGTATGTCTTGTCACATGTCTGGTTAAATTTTCTTCTTCAGGCACAGTTCTTCCATTTGTCAATAAAGCCTTGTTTTTAGAACCCTGCAGCATCCGTCTCCTCCTGGCCACAGTACTGCTGACAGAATGACTGAGTGCACACAGGGGCGGTCAGTTTATGACAGCACATGGCAAACGTAAACAAACACAGAGCATGTGAAGAGAGACGGGGCTGTGGTGAGGCAGTGGCAGGAGGGTTACACCTATAGAGGCTGCAGGTCATCTGCTGATGCATTGTGTTATCCGTCAGGACCACTGTTGTCCAGATATTATATGGGTGTTGGGCCATTCTGAACACAGCAATGGACTTGATGGTATAATGGTAGTGTGTGTTGCTGACACTGGCACATTAGTGTCTAATTACAGGACTGAGAGTGGATCACTAAAAATATTCAGAGCTCAGAACATGACCACTGATCAAAGTAGATCCAGCTAGTCTGACCCGATGTACCACATTAGCTATTAAAATGTGTTTTCGTCACCGTTTTGGAGATGTGTTCTAAGGGCTGGCAGCATGTACCTGACTGTACCTCTTTCTTCACTTTGTTTTTGATCAGGCATTCCTTGGGCAGCTGATTTTTGGGGACAGTCACATTGCTCTGTGGTGGGTGGGTATTTCTCTCACTCTGTCTGGTCTCCTGGTGCTACACCGAGCTTCCCCCAGCGACTCCGAGCCCGAGGGCACCGAAAAAAGGACAAACAAGTCAGCGAGACGGCCCGAGAGAGACGACAGAACAGCGTGATGTCCACCTTTATCCCTCAGTAAAAAACAGTAATGTACAGAATTTACTGTACTCACATGTACATTGCTTCTATTTGAATAAAATACATCAACAAGCTTATTTACAACAGTAAGAGAGAAGGGCTGAAGGTAGGGCACACACAGCTTATAAAATTTCAGCATCTGAAAAACAACATGAATTACTATGAATAGATGATCAATTTTAATGCCGTGAATAAATAAAACCTTTTGTTTTAACTTTCACTTTTGCCTGTTTATATGATGACCGTCATACAGGCAACAGGTAGTGTTCACTGAATAAGACTTTTATTAAAGCCTTCAAATAATGAAACTTAACATAGATAAGCCTTAAAACAAGGAGACTTTTATTATAGAAAAGCCTTTAAATAAAGAAACATAGACAAGCCTTCAAATAATGACGGTTATTATAGAAAAATCTTCAAATAATGTGACTTTTAACATAGAGAAGCCTTAAAATGATGAGACTTTTATTATAGAAAAGTCTTAAAATAATCACTTTTAATGTAGAAAAGCTTTTAAATAAGATCTTTATTGTAGAAAAGGTTTTAACCCTCTGGAGTCAGGGCTCCCACCGGCAGCATATTAATAAAATTGAGCAAAAACACTTATATCACTCTGTTAGGTTTATCCTAGAAACAAAATGAAATATATCCCGGAAACCCTTTCAAATATATGTAGCTTTATTCGAAATATATTTTTAGATATTTTTGAGAGGAGCTTAAATAAGCAGAGACAGGTTTGTCAGAGCGAGTCAGACAGCTGCACATTTTTCCCGCCAAATGATGTGATCTGTCATTCATATGATAATGGCATGGTAAATACGGACATTCCATTGGTGGATTACTGGCTGTGGAATGTGCTGGGGGTCTCAAACAAAAGAGCTCTCGCCTGAGTGTAAACACCTATCTCATAAATATTAAATCTAGGAACCACTGAATGAGTGAAAACGGAGTGTCGCCTCACATTAGTTAAGCTTTAGAAATAAAACCACATGCCATGTCTAAAAACTGTAATGAGCAGTGTGTAGCCAACACCTCTGTTTATTCAGTTCTGAGCTCAAAAGTCTTGACGAGAAATGTTTAGTGTGTGTTTACACAATATATCAGCACATCTGAAAACAGGTTTTTGTAAAGTTTAGAGCAGATTTAATCAGAATATAGATGTATGACATTCTTACTGTTCTGACTCTGTTGTTGCTGAGTTTGTGCTGAACTAAAGCCTGTGTAACACTTTGTGGAAAATAATTTTAGATGTGTGTAATTTGTAAAAAACGTCAAGGCATGTCAGACTACATCAGCGTGTCTGAAACACCCTCAGACTCCAGAGGGTTAAAGAATGAAACAAGTCTTCAAATAATGGGACTTTTATTATGAAAACCTTTCAAAAAATGAGACTATTAACAATAAATAATGTAGAACGCAGTTCAGTCTGATGTAAATGAAGCACTTTGCAATAAAGAGTTATTTAATAATAATAATAATAAATATTTATTATAATAATTTATTATTAGTTAGTTATTTAATAATAATAATAATAAATAATAATTTATTATTATTATAGTTAGTTATTTAATAATAATAATAAATAATAATTTATTATTAAAGAGTTAGTCATTTAATAATAATAATAATAATAATAATAATAATAAAAAAAATTATTTATTATAATTATTATTATTATGAGTTAGTTATTTATCCTTTGGTTTGGTTGGTAAGTTGGCACATGTACCAAAGTTAGAAGTGTTTTTAGGATGATTAGTGAAGGGTTTACTTTTGTGCAGAGCCTGCAAGTTCATTATTACTGACTTGTTGACATGTCCAGAAGATAAACTGTGTTGATGTAATATCATTTATTCACATGAAAGCCATGTACAGTCCAGTAAATTCAGAGCCTTGTGTTGCCCAGTGCTCACGGTTCATTTAAAGCATCTTTCTTGAGCGTATCGCAGACAGACACAGAAGTCAAGCCCGTCCTTATGGATTATCCCGGCATTACTGTATTATAACCTGGATGTGGTTATCTGGGCATTTTAACTGATTACAGTTTTATATCACGGATTATAAACACTCACGTACGGCGTAAGAGTTCAGTCAAAATCAGACCAAAGACTTTAAATACTGTCTGTCCAGCTGTAATAACACCACACCTGAGCTGCAGTGATGACATTATTATTATTATTATTATTATAAAGTCCCAGCCCAGTAAACATGCTCGTTCTAAAGTCTAGTTCAGCGATCGGCTAATACTGATCATTTTAGCACTTCTGCAGTATTCATGTCATATTTTAACATTTAAAAGATGGTATAAAAGCGTATTTCAGGACTCGGGTCAAGTGTCGGTAGGAAACTTTGGATGGTACCCAGTCCTCACATCCGGGAGGAAGAGTGAACTTCAGTTCTGCTCCTGTGTGTATTTATTTATTTATTTTTAGCCTGACGTTACTGGCAGCCAGTATCTGCATGTTCCTCAACTCTGTTATGTCCAAAGCTCACCAGAAGTGAAGTCACAAGACCAGCCTTGAAACACGGCCCAGTCACGCACAGGCTCCTGTCAGCCGTTTAGGGGCACTTAGCTCTTAATGTAAATAAACACATCTTAATAAGATACAGTATTAAAGCATCACCACATGAGCTTTTAGACTAAACCTGCTCTTCACAGCGGACACTGATCATAAATATAATAAACATTAAACCTTTACAGGACTGATCAGCTTCACTAAAAGTTACTTTAAAGCAAATGCGTTTTAAAGGAGTCCAGCGTTTAACGGGGAGGGCAGCTGGAGACGCTTTACAGTCCTGTTCAGCATTCAATGCCAAAATCAGACACTCTGAATGTTGCCTTGTTTGATTTTGTGATGCTCTTATGCAGAAACCTCAGAAGTCACCTATCCGGGCTCCGCCTACAAGTGTTTTTGTAGCTGTTTGTGTAGCTTAGCTACAGTACAGTTAGCGTAGCATTTAAAGAGCAACACTGACAGTCTATTACCCCCCCAGGATTCTGGGTTCACTGCTGTAATGGTGGGAGGGGCAGTTATAGAAAGAGATGAGCACAGCTACTTACAACAGAACAGGCTTCTGCAGAGGATCCGGTAAAGGAAGCAAGGCCGGATTCTGTGTTTATATCATACCGAGGGTCTAAACACAGCTCTGTAGTTAAATATTAGCAGAGAAGAGACATTACTCTCATCCACAGATGTGAAGCATCAAAAATCACCCAAATTATCAGCTGTTAACTATCGTTGTTGCTCTTTAAACTCAAAATTAAACTTAAAAGTTGCCGAAAGGTGTTTTTTGAGTGTCCGGTCCAGTCCTGATCCTGGAGGTCTACCTAGCAGAAGAGATCCATCACACCTGGCTTTCGGATGCACCTGCAGGTCTTCAGTACCTGGATCAGGTGTTCACTGCTGATCTCCAGGACTAGCATCAGATCTTCTGAAGATGTTTGAGAGTGAAGAACCTTTTAGAACCTTAAAGGTTCTGTAAACATTCAAAAAGGCAACCAGAAGTGCTTCTATGGCGTCGGACAACATGAGGCATTTGGCTGAACGGCTAAGAGACAGACGTTTATTCTCACAGCAGAGCAGTAGCACATGATTAGCGCTGGAGCTCATCACTCTTCCCCAGCCTAAACACATTCTGCTGTGGGTCCACATCACTGTGAGCATCCGTGGGGTAGGATACGGCATTATGCAATAAAAACGACGACATTAGACACGCCCTCTGAAACGACGGCATTTCACTTTTGTGTAATTCTTTGGTACAAACAGCACATTAGTCGTAATAATCAGGCGACACTCGAGTACTAAACGCATGTTCTGTAGCAGATCAGTCCGTCACTGCAGTGTTGTAGAACTTGGTATGGTATGTGATGGTTGTAGACATGCTAGAGAGTCAACCTGCGCACTGACGAGCCAAACTCCAGTAGTTAAATGATAGTTCAGTGAAAAATCTGATCTTCCACCCTAAACGTGTTTCCTCCTGTTTTACACCGGAGCTATGAGGCTTACAAGTCATGGAAGTTTATACCAATCAGCCATGACAGCTATGCCGTCAGTCCAGCCACAAAAATGGCTCAGAACCAGTCATGGACTCTAAACGACCTCTGAAGGTGCCCCGTGGTATTGATCTGATTATACAACAGCTTGTTGAGAATTCTCTTAGCAGACAGTTCTGGACCAAATGGACGAACACGTCAGGTCTTTTAATGTTGATCAGGGGTGAGCTTGGTCAGGACGCCTCCCTGGTGAGATGTTCTGGAGATGTCCAACTGGGTGGAGACCCCGGGAAATACCCAGGACGCTCTCAGGAGATGATATCTCTCGGCTGGCCTTGGCATCCTCCCATATGAGCTGTAAGAGGAGGCTGAGAGAGGGACGTCTGGTCTACTTTACATGGGTTGCTTCCCCTGTGACCCGGATACAGATCATCAGAAGATGATGGATGGATGGATGTTGGTCAGTATGGCTTATAGCTCATACAATTCCAGAATGCTGATTAGGCAAAAAGTCGTGAAATACTATATATACTATACCATACACAAGCCACTGGTATCATGTGGTTTAATTCAAGCTAAACGGAGGCTGAACCTCTTTAGATGATGTCATAACCGTCATCCCAGAGTGATATTTGGGCTCAGATGTTATCAGACCATCTAACATAACCATCACATGTGCCAGATAATGTATGTTGTGGCTGATCGGCGTTAGCGTGGTGCCTCAAACTGCATTAAATCAAAAACGGACGCTGCTTCTCCAGTTAGCATCATGCTAATGTGGGTATAACCTTCCATTAGCTATGTTAGCATTGTAGCTCCAACAATAAAGAATCCGTCTTAAGGGACTTGATGGATTTGTGGTGATGGAGTGGGTGGAGTTTGAATGATTTAAGTTTTTCCTGAACTATTTCTTTAACATTACACACTTCCTGTGAATCTCCAGTGCTTCCTGTATATAATAATAAGGAGAATGTAATGGATTGACTAAACGCATGCTGTGAACAATAAAACAGTCGATCCACACTGTAGTAGTGCAGAGAAACGGCGCTGCACGGCCTTTCCACTGAATCCAAAGTCATTCTGTCCATGTTCTGCTTTTTAACGTCCGTCCCGACCAATGTGATCATCAGTGTTGGACTGATCCTGAATACTGAATCTAATCCCGTCAGCGTTAACTTTACATCATTCAAATGTGTTTTAATACGTGTCCTTATGTCAATGACAGGCTAAGGCTAACCTGCTTATTATAGGACGTGTAGCATAGTGCAGCGTGAAGGTGACCTTTATTATAAAACTATGACTTTGAGCCGATTAGGACAACCGTATTTAAGTCCATTTACTGCATTTTTGCCTCCAATTCAGAGTAGTTTGGACCAAACGCAGCAGACACGGCAGCAATAAACACAACACGTAACACAGATGTTAATTACAGCCTGTCCAGCGCTGCGAAATGACCTGACTGACCCATGTAGTGATTGTGTTCACACCGGTTTATCAGTCCTGTTCAGTCTGCTCAGTTTATAAGCTTTAAAAACGACCCGTGAGAGATATGTACAGTACATATACGCAGAAGTAGGGTTAACGTGTCTTCTGTTCATCACAATGAGTGTAAATCTGTTAAACACAAGCATCTGTAAAAGTGTAAATATGTATGTTTGTATGTATAGACAATAAAGACACTGTAAACTCATATTATGAAACATATCAATGCCTGAATAAACCTCACATGAGGAACTAAAACTGCTTCTTTCTTATCAGAGGGTTAATGTTTAAAGGTGTTTTAATGAATGTTAAGGAATAATGGCCGCTATGTGTTATCCCACTTATACTCCGGTTGCTGATGCACAGTGTACTTGATGTAAATGATTAATATCTTGTCTGTATTGGTCATTATGGCTGATCATTTTATGTCCTAGACCTCACAGGACACTGAGACTTCCTGTAAAGGCAGCTAATGACTGTAATGTAGAGCTGGGTGATGTGGCCAAAAATGTTATCACGATAATTTTTTCTGTATTGATCAATCTCGATAATTATCACGATAGTAAATTTTCTAACACTCACAGTTTTAAACAACATCTTTCTAAAAACAGACTAAATACATTAAATGTTAGTATTTAAAATATTAAAATGTTTATTGCCAGAATATAATATTGTAGCATCGGGCTGGACGCGATGGAAAGGATGGACGAGAAAAACGTTTTCAGTAGGGGTGCAGGAAAAAAATCGCTTCAAGCTCAAATCGCGTTTGTAACATTTATCTAGAACACGATTCAGAATCGATTCTCGTTTTCAAAAAATTTATTTTTTTTATGGGTGTGGATGTGCCCTCTCAGCCACCGTAGTGCTAGGCAAAACAAGGAAGCAGTGTGGGCTACGTACAGGCATGCAAGCCGAGCTGCGGTCTTTGAAAGCAACCATTTGGAAACACTTTGGATTTTACCGTCAACCTGGCCCGGGTAAGAAAGGGCTTGACGTGACTCATGTGATTTGCAGATATTACAACGGTAAAGTAACGTATATTTCGTTCATATTTGAAAGAATCTGGAAAAAAATTGATTCGTGACCCCAAGAATCGATTCTGGATCGATTCGCTCGATTCCCAAAGATTTGCAGCCCTAGTTTACAGTCGACTCTTTATTGTTGAAACGTACAATGATTGTTGTTGGCCGCAGCCACTCCAAAATAACAACAGGCTAGAGAGCCGAGCTCAAAGGCTAATGCTAGCACTCAAGCTGAATTCTATTGTCCCGACTTATCGTGGGAAAAATTATTGTGAAAACGGTCGATATCGTTTTATTGGCCAGCACTACCGCAATGTACTGTGAATTTTATATTATTCAGCTCTACTGTGTAGGATTAGATGTTAATATCCCTAGTTACATATCGTTACAACTAGTTACCTGGTTAATATTGGCCCATAACAGTTGTTAATCATGAGATATTGTATCTGTGCATCTCCACATTCAGATTTGGGGAGTAATTACAACCTTCTTTAGTCATAAATAACATTGCTAGGCTTGCCTAGTTATTACAGTATGGCGATGGAGACGTTGGCACACCCACCACATAACTTAAGCCCAACGTGGAGGATTCTCCCATAGGAATGTCCTGCTATTTTCCCATTGGGCACGTTTGACTTTGGGCTTAAGTTATCAGGCTAAACTGAGAAACTTCAGTATAACACAGTCGGTCTGCTTTAAATATGATGTTGGATGTGATTACTGATATATTTGATCTCATTTCAAACCAAACATGAATCTAAAGCTAAAGCTGGCCAGTGTGAAGAGGCATGAGACAGGTAGAAGATCATGAATTTACATTTGAGGCATTTAGCAGACGCTTTTATCCAAAGCGACTTACAATTGGGGGTTAGGTGCCTTACTCAAGGGCACTTCAGTCGTGACCTGCCCGGGGATCAAACCGGCAACCTTCAGGTCACCAGACCAGATCCTTAACCACTGAGAAAGCCTGGAGTTCTCCACCACATGGCAGGATAGAGGCCAAATTTGTCCACCAATTGAGCATATCTGGACGTTTGCACGACGTCGGGCTTACACAAAAACCACCAGGGTCTACTACGGATGAACTTCAGGGTGCATACAGAGGATGCAGAAGTGGTCATATGCCCCTGGTGGGTACGAGATGTAAAACTGACCCAGCTGTACCATGTGCAGGTTAATTAAGGCCTCAAGACCTGCATCTCTAAACAGATCAGAGAAAGAAAAAGCACACCTGTGAAAAAAACTATCATTTTATTGCTTTTACTTTCAAAGTGAAGTTGAACTGAAACAAAAACGTAACAACTGTAAAATATACGCCAACGTAACCAGCAGCCACAGAACCTCCTGACAACGCTGTACCATCGCCTGAGAGTAAAGAGAAATACTGAGAGGACGAGGGAGGAAAAGAGGACGAGAGGGGAATGAAGTACTATTGATTACTTCTGGGAGGACAGCAGCTCAGTAATGCGATCTCTCTTCATCCCTGAGGACCACAGCCTCTCTCCGAGCATCTCCGACTCCAGAAGCCAAACGTATGGAGTCACGCTTGTTGATCATTCTCACTTTCTCAGTAGCTTCTCCAAGAGTTCAGGTGGAAGCACAAGTGAGACGTTTTGAGAACAACACCTTAGTAACCTCTTGCAGGGTTGCCAACTCTCTCACACTGGGCGTGAGACTCAAATCTCATGCCAGTCGTGCTTTTCTCACCATAAATATTTGAACTCTGAAGTTGGCAGGAGTCTCAGTATGGACTCGACCATTTCTCAGTTTTAATGCTTAAGTTTATCTGGACCAGACGTGTGTAATGGTAGTGGTATCTGTCCTCTGAAGGGGGTCTTGAGCTGTACTGAGATTGGATTTGCTCATCAGTGAGCTTCAGTAATGATTTGACCTCCTCAGTGACAAAACCGCTGACATCATTAAAATGACTCATTTGTGGTTATATTAGCTTAACAGCATTTAAGTGTGATTGTCCCTGTAGCCCCGCCCCTCTAATGAGTCTGGGGGATGACAACGTTGTCCAGATAATTCTCTAAAGCATTAGGGAGAGTACGGAGTGGAACATCTGTCCAGAATAAGTAGAAGGTTGAGCTAAAGCATGAATGCTGTTTGGGTGATTTGGGAAGGTTTCTGTTGGATCTGTGTACTAGGAGGCTAAACACAGCCCGAGATCTTTATTTTACAACATCTACCTGGAAAATCGCAGCTTTGTATCGGGACTGGACTAAAATGATCAGAGGAATGCTGAGTTAGCTAAAACAAACAAACAAAACTAGATCAGGAGGAGAAAAACACTGAAGTGGCTGATCCTGATGGGAATAAAATCATTAAGGAGTAGATCCGGCCCTCAAACCTCAATGAGAGTCCTAACAGGGCTTTGTGTATTAAAATTAAAAATGTATTAAAGGCATATACATGTCAAATATTGTGCATCTAACAAAATGTTCTGTCCATAACACGGAGTGTTGCTGCAGATAAAACAGTGATTATTGTTACAGCATCTCGTCGTCTTGGTGGTTTCCGTGGTTTCTTCAGCTCCGCTTCCCCAGATCACGCCACGTTCTTGCTGGTGTAGATGTTTAAACGTTTGTCATTGCGGAGTGTTTTCTGGAAGCTTCCACAGACAGCCTGGTTCACACTTATTACAGCATATCCATCACGTGAGGAAAAGAGTCCAAAACACGGCAAGACTCAAGGTCCAGGCCGGGTGACCAAAAAGACGAGTGAATGTTATTCATCACAACTTTGTTATTTTAATATAAAAACAGCAGGGAAAGAAAGAAAGAAAGGCAAACTGCATATCAATATTTGACTAATCTCATCGCTATCAGCCATGTGGTCCAACCCATGTTCTGCTGGGAACCTGAGGCATCGCTGGGGGAGATTCAACACTCCTCCATTTATACAACAACAACAACATTTGGCAACAGAAGTATTAACACGCTGAAGCATCTTTAGATCCGTTCAGCCACCAAAGCCAAGCTCCATCTGATCCGACTTAAGGCGAGCTCGCTGGCATCGTTCACCCAGAATCATCTCAACTACAGAACCGGCCACCAACAGTAGTGTCGAGGCTTTAAGAGAACATTAAACAAACCATTCATTAAAAAAACACTGAAAGCAGATTCAAACCCTAATCGCTTCTCTCCACCACGCCTCTCAGAGCTCTTACTGAAGGTCCAGTGAACTATAAAGACACTTCAGACAGCAGCAGGGCTGGAAGAAGACTGGACCAGGATCCATAGTCGTGATCACTCACGATGAAAACTGACTGTAGGTCAGCACTTCCTGCTCCGTTTGTCTAAGATAAAGGATTGTTATTCTGTTCCACGTCAGAACAACAGACGCTGGCCGACGCCCATCAATGTCCTTTTTCTCTCAAAGTAAAGCACGACTGTTCCTAATTATAATCAATAAACAGCACAGAATACTAATCAAGCACACGGACGGGTTCTAGCTCTGTTCTAGTGTAAAGGTCAAGGCCGCAGAGATTCAGTATTTGATGGTTATTATTATTATTCTTATTATTATTATTATTTATTGTGGTAAACTGGGAGGCTCGGAGAACGTTCACCAGGTTGTCACTGTTAGGTAAACACTGCAGAAGTTCCTCACAGAGAACATCACAGGTGGGACGCTTTAGGAATAAAGAATATAAACCAAAACGAGTAAAAGTGACTCTGTCTGAATGTTCCCGAGACCTCTGAACTTGGAGACATTACTGTTGAAATGATGTCAGACACTAAGACTAAGACTACTCAGAAGTCTACAGCACTGAGGAATGCTGGGAAGGTGCTGAGTCTTCTGATGTTCATACTGAAATATGTAATGACCTGAGGATCCTGTAACACTGTGAGGGACGTAACCCTGCAGGCCGGAGCTTCAGTCTCCGCAAGAACCTCGTTTCTGTCAGATTTCAACATTTTCGCAGGAATATCGCAGTGCTCGTCATTCAGGGTTGAGGAATTAACCAATTTAGGAAAGGGGGAACATTGTTCCGTACTCCCATCTTTGGACGCTTTATCGTCCATTGTGAGCAGCATTTCTTCACCTTTTAAGTGGAGGAACTAAGAACTGTCATTTGACATCCAGGAGGGGGCGGAGGGCATGTCTCTGGTTAATGTGTCCCTGCGTTGGCTTTGTTGGGGGTGTGAATCGAGCTTGTGTTGAGGACGATAATGAACAGTTATCACAGCCCTAAAAGACACATCAGCTCCGTTTATCTCCAGCTGAGACGTCAGTGAGGTTTAGAGTCAGTAAGGTCTACGGGGGACGTCCCTGACTAGAAATTTAGTCTGTCAACAAACCCAAAAGCTAAATAAGACAAAACCCATCTTCCATTTAATAAACAACACTAAAAACAGTCCAATCATCCCAGCATCCTTTGCATCTACGCTCACAGACGCTGTTCTGTCTGACGGTTAAGGGCTTCGGGGCAAACAGGCCACTAAAGAAAGAAGCAAGGCTACATTCAGGACTTTGGTGTGAAGAGAAATGAAGAGACGACGTAAACAGCAACAGGCCACCAAAACTAAGAGCAGCACAAATAAAAGATCAGAAAGGAAACATTGTCTGTGTTCCACACAGCGAGGGAACCCAAAGAACCCAGCGAGAGAAGTCAGAGTGGAGTGAAGAGTGGAGTGGTAGTGTCTCCGGGGTCGGGAGTGCCAGTCTGTGTCTGAGCCCCGCGTCAGACGACGTACTGATAGGCTTCTGCTTTGCCATGGTCAGGAGTGGCGAATGGACTGAGCCAGGCTATGGAGAACGGGTGCCCGAAAACCACCTTCATGTTCATCCATTTAGATTTCTTTGCCCATCTTCTCTCCTCTTTCTTCAGCTGCTCGATTCCCTAAAAGAGAAAAAGACAACAAGTTACTGTTTCTCACATTTTCAGCAGCTGCAGCGTTACCAGTGCCAACACCTGGTTTAATACCCACAGTATCACTGTGCTGGGCAGTAAACTCACCTGAGCTAAACCCCACAGAGCATCTATGAGCTACTGTCAAGAGGAAGATGTGGGACACCAGACCCAACAGTGATGAGCTGAAGGCCACTATCAAAGCAACCTGGGCTTCCATACCACCTCAACAGTGCCACAGGCTGATCACCTCCATGCCACCTCAACAGTGCCACAGGCTGATCACCT
>BRDA01027008.1:0-11988 GCA_036984385.1 Crenuchus spilurus | reverse complement strand
TGCACACACACATTCAAATGTTAATGTTTTAATACTGTAACAGTGATATTCAGAGTGACGTTCATCTCAGCCAATCACAGTTCAGCATCCTGTTTATACATGCACGCTTATGTGTTTGCAGAGTAGTTATTGTATTAGACTCGCCGCACGGCCCCAGCATTGAACTCTATATATAGTTCTGGTGCTGGGGCTAGGCAATCTGCAGCATTGTAATATTGACTGAAGTACCAACTAAAGAGTTAAAGTGAAGTCTACCTTGTCGTGTGCCTTTATTCCCACACCTCCACGCCGCACGCAGCAATAGAGCGATCTTCTGCCAGCCAGAGAAGCAGCTCCTATACAGCTAGGTGAGCAGACTTCATATCAGCACGAAGCTAAAGCTACATGGCTAGCAGTACAGTGCGGCCGATAATAAAAGTTAAAAACACAATATGAAACCTCTGATATTAAAATACGTCTAGCTGACATGACACAGGCAGAACAAACATCCAATATCTTAACAACTTAACACAGACTGTGGGCCAACTTTAAAAATGCACTGAATATAGCGTTTGGATGAAAAAAGTCTGCAGAGAACCAAAACTTTATTATTTTTTTGCCAACCTCTTTTGGCCAGCAAGGGGCCCCCTGATCTCGGGGGCCGCAAGCAATTGCATGGTTTGCGTGTTGGTTAAGTCTGCCACTGGGTTTGAGTCTCTATCTGGGTGGAGTTTCCATGTTATCGATGTGTCAGCGGGGGTTTCTTTTGGGAATCTAGTTTTCTTCCCCAGTCCAAAAACTGGAGGTCAGGTGATCTGGATACTCTAAATTGTCCTGGTGTGTGTGTGACCAGTGATGGATTGGTACCATGCCCTTGGTTTAGCTAAGATAGTGTCCTGCCCAGAGGTGTCAAGTAACAAAGTACAAATACTTCATTACTATACTTAAGTATAAATTTTGGTTATCTATACTTTACTGGAGTAATTATTTTCAGACAACTTTTTACTTCTACTTACTTACATTTTCATGCAATTATCAGTACTTTCTACTTCTTACATTTTAAAAACAGCCTCGTTATTTCTATGTATTTCATTTCGTTTTGTCATCATTCAAAAAACATCCTAGACAGATAAACTGAGCCATCCAGAATGAGTGAATGTGATTGTGGTTGGACGATAAGTATAAACAAATACCATTCTGATACCCTATTGGTAAACGATCCATCACACCTGCACGTCACATGTCTCATCACTCTCCAGTAAGCTCAGTAGTACAAATATATGGTCCGCTAATATATTTGAAATGACTCAAATGCATTAGTTTTCAAGAGACATATAAGCAGCTGAAACAGGTAGCCAGTACATCCCAAAACATTTCAACATTACCATTTTAATATAAAATTATAGTCATTATGGCTTTTAGAAAAAAATTATTTTGGGGGTGGGGTAGTGCACTATATGCCCCTGTGGCACAGCCTAAGTGTTGGCATTTGTTTTCCTTACATTACTTTTACTTTTATACTTTAAGTAGTTTTGAAACCAGAACTTTTGTACTTTTACTTGAGTAAAAAGCTTAAGTTGATACTTCAACTTCTATAAAAGTCTTTTTAAACCCTAATATCTATACTTCTACCTGAGTAATGAATGTCAATACTTTTGACACCTTTGGTCCTGCCCTGCCCTTCCCTGCCGTTCTCCTGGTCCCCCCCTGGGTGGGGGACACTCCTGATCAGGATTAAGCAAAATATAACAGATGGATGGATGAAGTTTAAGTCCCAAATAAATAGAACTGAGCACTCTGTTTCTGTCCTGCAGGAGGTTGCCATCTTGTGGCACAAATCAGAGCTACATAATGTCCCTATAGTGCTGTTATACTAAGCCAGACAAGCACGAAACTAATACAAAAAAGATAAACGGAAACCAGGATGAGGACCTCATCAGATAAGGAAAACAAAAGCAGAAAACCCAGTAATGTACAAACCGACAAAACAGGATAAAGGAATCAAACAGATACAAACAGGAAAAACAGGATACGGATCTAACTGAGTAACTGCACGCTGGATTTAGATTAAGACCAGAATGATCACTCCATTCATCCTTTACCTCTCTCTCTCTATCTCTGTTTGTCTGTCTATCTCTCTCTGTCTGTTTGTTTTTGTCTCTCTCTATCTCTCTTTCTTGTCTCTCACTCTCTCTGTCTGTCTGTCTCTTTCTCTGTGTCTGTCTCTCTCTGTGTCTGTCTGTTTGTTTGTTTCTCTCTCTCTCTCTCTCTCTCTCTCTCTCTCTCTCTCTCTCTCTCTCTCTCTCTCTCTCTCTCTCTCTCTCTCTCTCTCTCTCTCTGTCTCTCTTCCATTCTCTACAGGAGCCTCATAGTGGTGCATGTGGTGCCCTGGCATTCAGACTGGTACCCTGGCACAGGGTGATCAAAAACCCATTTGAATGCAGCTCATAATACCCAAAGCAATGAGTCTCAGAGACCCAGTCATACATCACACTGTGCAGAGCTGTGCTTTTGATCCCAACACTTTGAAGTGGTCTTACGGTGACACAGCAAAGGGTCTAAGGGTCCAAACGTAAGGAAACTCGAGCGCGGCCTGGAACCTCCATCCAGATTTATACTGTGAACAGATAAACCAAAACCTATTTGCATAGTTATTAGCTCATTTCTATAAATCACTCCAATATTAGCAAATCAAATTTAGACGCTTTTTTTCTTTCTCAGACCTAAAATGTTCTTAAATGTCATAGCAGAGCTTTTTTCTTATTCTTTAGGCTTACATATTTTAAAAAAAGTAATTTAAATCAAAATCCAAT
This sequence comes from Crenuchus spilurus, assembly GCA_036984385.1. Classification (NCBI taxonomy): domain Eukaryota; kingdom Metazoa; phylum Chordata; class Actinopteri; order Characiformes; family Crenuchidae; genus Crenuchus; species Crenuchus spilurus. Next base: position 9,196 of record BRDA01027008.1, on the reverse strand, counting down.
TACCAATCTGAAACATCCCGTCGGGTGACACAGTAGTAATTATTTAGGAAACAGCTCCAGTGCTGAGCTCTCCGAGTTTCCAAAGCAATTATGAATTAATTAAAAGGAGATATCCCACCGCACTGATGGCGCCAGGACGTGAACTAAATATCCATTGTTGATGTTCTTCGCCCATATCAATTGTTAAACCTTAATTATGGCAAATTATGCGCTAATAATTGAACACTCTCGCTTGGAACATGACCAGGGAAAGGTATTTGGTGCAAACCCCCCTCCTTTGGGACTGTATATTGAATCAGTCCCAGTGCAGACGGGCTCAGAAGCAAAAGTTTAAAGTCTCAGTCTCATTAAACCGCCTCCTTGGGCTCAGAATTGAGGGCGAAGAACCCTATGAATGCCTGCAGGTGGTCACCATGGGCTAAAGACGCTAAGCTAAAGAGCCAGCAGAGACGCTTCCTCAAAGAAGAGCCTTGAAAACTTCAAAAGACACTTCTGGTGTTGAGAATAATAGCACAATTAGAATCATTTCAAGCATCTACTGTCTTTGGTGTCAGACATTAAAGCTGCACAGAAGAGCATGAAAAAGTCATTTTTGATACAATTACATACTATTCTAGCTTTAGAAGTACATCAGAAATATTTTCATTTGATGTTTTAAAGTGACCATAGAACGTCTGCAGGAGCCTTCTCCATCCACTGGTTTAGATTGAAACCCAACCAGTCAATAGGTTCAAGGTTATTCTACCTGCACCTGACACCCAAAGCCATGAGACCAGCAAGAATGTCGCTCCAAGCTTAGAGTTCAGGGTGGTGAGGCAATGTAGATCTTGTTAGGACTTAACAGAGTCTAACTTTAGACAAAGCTGCTCTTAAAAGTCATGTCATGTTGTTCATCATCACACACTTTTCAAAATAAAGGTGCCAAGAAAAGGGATGCTAAAGGTTACCATGTTACCCTAAATAACCCATCAAATGGTGATTCTTTAATGTATACCCATGAATGGTTCTTTGTAGGATGACAAAACATGGTTATTCATTTGTTCAACTGTAAAAAAAATCATTACATATAGAACCATGAACACTCAAATAACCCTTTGCATGATTAAAGGGTTCTTCAAATTGAAAAATAATGTGTTGCTCTATATAGAAGATGTTTGAAATTGTTCTACATTAGATTAGACTTTGACAATGTGTTTGCACAAATTTGACCTCTGCATTTAACCCATCCATGCAGTGAAACACTCTAGTGGCTAAAAGAACATGTGCCCAAGGCGGTGGGCATCCCTATCCATGGCACCCGTGGAGCAGTTGGGGGTTAGGTGCCTTGCTCAAGGACACTTCAGTCACTACCTTCCCAAAGACCAGATTCCTAACCACCAGGCTACAGCTGCCCTATATAGCACCAAAAGGGTTCCTCTATTATCACAGGCTTAATATTGTAAGAGTACACTCTATGAAATGAACTTCAATTGTTATTCAGTAAAGAAAATGATTTCATATAGAACCATGAACCCTCAAACAACCCTCTGCATGATTAAAACTGCATTGTAGATGATTCTATACTAAAAGCCTTATCAAAAATGGTTCTACATAGAACCAAAAACTTGCTATTCTCTATTTAAAAGATTGTTCTTTTAAAAGACTTTTTAGTAAAGAAAATGGTTGCTTTTTGAAAAAGGTTATATATATAACCAAAAAAAAGGTTCTGCTACTGCTACAATCTCAAGCTTGTAATAATAGAGGAATCCTTTATTGATGTTACAGAGAACTGTTTTCAAAAATCTTTTATTTTCTAATCTATGCACAAAGGGGCAGCATCCCCTTGAGCAGGTCAGTAGTTCGTACAAATTAGTGTTGTTGTTTGTAGTTTAAGTATAAGTAGACTTTAGTCGGGTTATTTAGGGAAGATTAAAAGAGGTTTTGTGTAGTTATCATAAATGTGAAGATTAGCTAGAAATGACCTAGCTGTAAATTTTAACATTATTCAAGATCTGATTTGCTCTCAAGTTTTCTTGTTAAAGTGTAAATAAAGAGTTAAAGCTGAGCAAAACACATCTTCTGTGACTGGTGTCCTGTGCGCCACTACACTAGCAAGATCAAAACGACTACCATTGTAATTAAACAAACCAAGCAGAGAATCAGACTTCCTTAGTGGCTGAAAAAGAAACAAAATAGGCAAAGTGATCTTTGAGATGATACAATAAACATTAATATACTGTTAAGTTACAAAAGAGGCCCTGCAAAATAACTAACATGCTGGAATGTACTGTAAAATGACCACATTCTACTGTTGTATACTGTAATTCAACATATAGTAAAATACTGTTAAATAAATGTAAATTTACAGTGATTTTTACAGTGATACATTCACCTACAAATGTATAAAATGTTATATTACATGCTGCAAAAATTAATGTTTTGATTGTCTTGAGCTGGCTGACTTTCTTCCATTGCTCATTGTAAACCCAAAGGCTCACAGTCAGTATGTGGTCATGTGGAGTTTGAGACTTTTATTTTTGTTTAATGACAATTTCAGAACCACTGACTTAACTCTGACCATGCAGAACATAAATCTGACTGTAAAACGTAATATGTAATATGTAATGACCATGTATCAAAACATCAGAAAAGAGCAATAAATACTAAGTATATTAATAAAGAAATAAAGTACTAAACTCATTAAATACATGTCATAGCTTCTTAAAGAAGGCCAATGCAAGATTTTGGAGAGCAGTAAAAGATTCTGTTGGTTTTGTAAATGTGTCCATTAAATCTGTCTTCCCAAAAAAATAAGACAGAGTCTTGAGCTTGTCTTAAATGTGACTACAGCTCTAGTAATGTGAACCACTTGTATAAGTAGATCAATCATGTAGAACAGTTCTGTGGTATAAAAGTGCCTGTAAAATGACCCGTCAGCTATAAATAGCAAGTTTGTGAAACATATGTTTGACAAGTTAAAGCAACAAAAGCTAATCCTTGACCTTATGACAATGTTTGAGTGAGTCTGCTTTTAGAGGCGATAATGAGATTGAGGTGTACGATGTTCTAAAACAACACCATGCACCTGACAGAGGAGGAACCTGATGTTCTCCAGCTCTGGGTTGACGATTCTATTTCCTGCTGTTCATGAGACAGTAATGTGCTTATCACCTTAGCAGGCTGTGGTTCTGTGTGTGTGTGTGTGTGTGTGTGTGTGTGTGTGTGTGTGTGTGTGTGTGTGTGTGTGTGTGTGTGTGTGTGTGTGGAGGAGTGTGAGCTATTTCTGAATGCAGAGGAGGCACTGAAGCTTCGGACTGATTAAACCACCTCGCACGCTCTGCCCACTCTCTCTCAGAGCCATGTCCTCTGCCGAGGCCTGCGGGGTCAATATTCAATATACTATTCACTACTATTCACTATTCACAGGACTACACATTACACTCTATACAATTCACCATTCATTTAAATATTCTACTCACTATATTACACAGTATATTATACTTCACAATACATTCCATACAATTCACCATTCATGCAAATATACTACACACTATACCACAGATGTAATTTCGGGGGTAGAGGGGGATACATGGGGGACATGTCTACTGCACTTTTTCAAAATGCAGTTTTTGATCTCCTGCAGTTTTTACCATCCAAAAACAATGTTACACTATATTCAATTGAGCATTAGGACCAAGCGGAAAACTACAACTAAAGCTGAAGTCTTTTTTGAATTTTTAAATGAAATTGAATGAAAACATACACAGGTTGGCAAAGTTCCTTAAGTAAATGATCTACAGTCTACTACTGCTTCAAATGTTCAGTGCACAGTGGGCTATTACAGGAGATGAAGTGTTGGTGTATGCTCGAGGTTTCTGATCTTCTAGGCAGCAGGGTGAAATCCTCGAATCAAGAGGTGCTGCTCTTCTTTAGTTGATTGGATGTTATTCGCCAGTTCCAAATAAAGGATGTGGTAGGATGTGACTTTGTTGTCGAGACTTCAAAGAAAAGATCAGAGATGTGGCATAAGAATCCGATTTGCCTGCCTGTCTAAACTGAAGCGCCTGCGTCTTTCCATGGGAGGAAAAACAAGAATAGGATGGCATGGCACAGACACCTACAGAATATGACTCAGCGTGGAGGAAAGTTATCATGATTCTTCTCCTTGGCTGAGAAGAAAAAGAGAAAAAAAAATCTACCAAGCAGCCAGATGACAGTGTTAAAAGCCCACGCGGGAGGAGATCTACCGATAAAGCCAGCATGCAGTGGAATTGCTTCTTTCAATCTCAGTTTGTCTGCAGAAATTTGAAAACATTCTGCAGCAGCTGGGCAATTAGCCCAACAGTTCTCCTGGATCTGGGCCACCTCCTGACCACTCGGCCAAACCGTCGCTCATAAACGAGCCGGACGGCCAGGTCAAGGCACCCGTTGAAAGTTTTTGTTAAAAAGGAAAACAGCTTGGCAAAATCTTTAGAGATTAAATGTGTTTCTCAGTGAAGCAGAGCGGTCAATGGGATCAATCAAGAACCAGGATATCTAGAACCAGTACTTTATGGCCACTTCCTTTGCCCAGTTTAGAATCAATTTATGATGACGTAGTCTAAGGTGAAGTAGTTTTAATGTAACTAGCTGTTAGCAAACCTAGCATAGCTACCACACAACTGGCATAACATTTACATTTAGGTAGTGCTATTATCTAGAGCCACTAGAGCAAACTAGAAGCTACACCATACAAAAAAACAATAAAAGACAAGTGCCACACCACTGCTAACATTGACTTAAGTCTAGGCAGCAAGTGGTCAGATATCACGTTGTGATTATTTTCGCCAAAAGAGGGTGCTGTCTGCTGTCATCTAAAAAACACTTCTACTACATGCTCACCTAATTTTAGTCAATGCTGCTGTGTAAAATGCCACCAGAAGATTGTGTCAAGTTCACAATTTAACAACAAATTTCTTTTTAAGACAATGTATTCCAGAAGTTAAAGCAGGATTGGGGTTAAAGATCTTCAATTGTGTCTACAGGTGACATGTCAGTGATTTAAGTTGTGCAGACAAAATAGACATTAGGCTATTATGAGATCTACAAAATACATGAAACTGGAACTGCCCCCTTTTTATTTCAGAGATAAAACATTGGATATTTTAATAATGATATATTGATTTCTGAACTGACCACTGTTTTAATTTTTCAAATCTAGTCACCTTAAAGTAAAAGAAATGACGTGCGAATGAGTTTCTAAATGTAAGCAACAAGGATCATAAAATCAGATGTTTCTGTGGAGTTTAAGATTAGCTTTAGAAATGTAATGTCAGTGTTAGGGACTTGTGAGGGATTTTTGCCCCTTGATATCCACTGTCAACAACAAAACTCAAGAACAAAATTAAAGATAGGTTTCAGTGTTATTTCTCATCCAGAGATTCTGACTTGTTTAACAGATAATTTTGTTCATTTTACAGTAGTGTGACAACACACTCAGAAAATCTTTCAACACTTTTGTTTGAAACATGACAAGCTACTTTCCTAGATCCAGATTAAGTAAAATAACTGGATTTCTGAAAAGAAAACTGGGGACATTTCCAGTTTGATGGTATCAATAGAGTTATCTGAATGAATGAATGTTACACTTTATAGCGCCTTTCTAAAAGCTTTACAATCCACACAACACAATCCTTTTTACACACTTAGAATTCAAACACAAACCAGCGAGAAGCAGCAGCTAATAGCCCACAATGTCCTCTCAACCAGAAATAACCATCATCCAGAAGGATTGCATACAGCACTAGGGGGGATCTAGCGCTCGAATGTTATCTAATATTTTTATATATGAAATAAAGTTGAAACAGCTCTAGTTTCAAGTGTTTTGTAGATCACATGATAGCCTACATTAAATAGATTGTATGTCTACAAGTCTGACCTATCAGCTGGTAATATGATTCAGGTTATGTAACCTCACTCCAGCTTTAAACTTTGGATTACCTCTTTAGCTTCTGGTAGAGTGTTACACAGCAGTACTGTCCCAAACTAGGTGAGAACATAGTACACTTGGCTAGAAGATAGCAAGAGGCAGTGCCTCTGTTGGCCAAAACAAGCTCAATGTTGTTGCAGAACTTTCTTAGGACTTTCTGGTGTGTGTTTTTAATTAAAAATGTGGACACAGCAATATTGACTAAAACTAGGTGAGCATGTAGTAGATGTGGTTACTAAATGGCAGAAGACAGCGTCCTCTGTTGGATAAAGCAAACACTATACATGATGTCTTACTGCCTGACCTGCTGCAGGTATTTCTGAGGACTTTTCTGCTGTGTTTTCCATTTACAATTAAAATTGGGGACATTTCTGGGTAGTCATGGACATGACAGTAATAACACGGACATCTGATCAGCCATGGAACCAGCATCATATTTATAAATACAGTGAATAAACTGACTGAAGGGACTAATTACACAGTAGAGATATGTAGACCATAAACACAATACACGAGAGTATTTAATATTTTCTTTTTTTACAACTGCAGTAAAAACTGGTAATGACTGAGTTAGAGGCCAAGTCTACAGCCTGTGATTGTGCACCTGAGTAGAACTGTAAAGAAGGTGTTTGTACTGAAGAGTCCAGCTAGAGGACTTGGATGCATTAAGTAAAGCAGAGAGCTGACACACTGACTCATCCAGATAATAGATTATAACATGCTTCCTCCTCGCACGCTGCATCCTGGAGCTTTCTGCTGAACAACCTTACTGAGCCTCGTCTCCCCGCAGCTGGTGCAAACACACAGCTCATCCTGAGCTCAGATAGCAGTGCAATCCCCCCCTCGCCTCATCAGCGTAAAGCCTCCTCCAAACCGTAAGCATCCGGAAAAATCCAAAAGCCCGCTCATCCAGCCCAGGAGCAGAGATACGGGACTAAACCCGACCTGCCTGAGCTTACAGGTGCTTAGGCCTGCCTCTGAAACACACTTTTACCACCATGTTTGTCTGGCTAGGGGCAGAAACTAGCTTCCGATAGCTCTGTATGGAGAAGGCTTATAGCATCCACCCATTTAAAGAGCTCATATCATGGACAACTGAATGCTCCTGACTTTTTATAATAATAATGCTCGATATAGTGAGCAAGTACTGGTGAAGTTTTATACCACTTATACTTACCAGTCCGTGTATCAAAAGTTAACTGTGGTGAGTTGAGTAGGGAGACATGGGAGTAGCAGTCAACAGGTTTATTTGACAAACACAATGCCACCAACACACATCCAAATTCAATGACATTCAAAGACAGACACAACCAGGGAATACTTATTGGGGCAGTAATCTAGAAACACAAGAGGAGCAGGTGGAAACAATCACACTACGTGACAGGGGTGTGGACATGAAGCACAAAACAAATACACAAGCAGGAAAAGGCGTGGCACAGAGCAGCCACGGCTGGCGGCGTAACAATAACACAGTCAGCATTGTTGTGATGTCACATTTACAGTGCAGATTAGCATTGCCTATTCCTGAAGAGGTCATTTACATATCGGTCTAAATATGTAATGCTAAATACGTAAATACATGTCACTGCCTGAGAGACCCCCCCACACACACAGACCACCATCTTATAGATACATACCCTACCCTATGGTGTACTCCCATTCTTTTTTAACTATCATTCAATTGATTGATTGAGAAAACAGAGAGATACATATATTGATACTGTATGTACAAAATAGACTGTTTTGACTTTAAACAACCCTTTATTGTGATTAAGTCAAAGCAAAGCCACATGTCTTTAGACGTTATGTTCCTTAAATATGAAATAGGTTCAACTACACAAACAAAGAAACAGACAGACAGAGAGAGAGAGAGAGAGAGAGAGAGAGAGAGAGAGAGAAATGGTGGTATGCACTCATCAAATATACTGTCCATACTGTAAAGTATATATATATATATGGTGCATACGATTATGTATATATATGTACAGATGGTTGTATGAACTCCACACAGATCATTCACACACTGATAGAGTCCATCAACCACTTCATTAACCATTCACTGAATAAAACATCAGCACAGAGTAAGGAGGGGGAGGAAAAAGAGAGATGGAACACAAGAAGAGAGAGCAAAATTGTGAGAGAGCAACATTAAGTGATGGAGAGAGACACAGGTATACAGAATGAGAGGAGAGAAATTGTGAGAGTAACAGAGAGACAGCAACATTAAGTAATCAAGAGAGAGAGAGAGAGAGAGAGAGAGAGAGAGAGAGAGAGAGGTTTACAGAATGAGGAGAGAAATCTTGAAACAGATTGAGAGACAGAGTTTGGGAATCTGTGAATTAGAAAAAAAAAGAAAGTGAAAAAGGAACTCATCTAAATATCATGAGATATACCTGTATAATGTTTGCTGTCTGGTATGTTTGTGTATTTATTATTACAATAAAAGCTCAAATCTGTACAAACTCTGTACTAACATCTCTGGCTGCCTCTTAATTTGAGATGATTACCAGGAATTTCCTCTCAGTGTCTTTCAGCCGAGATCAAAACCAGGTTAAAAGAAGTCCCAGTTAAAAGTGACATTTGGAAGAAGAGGCTGGATTGTGTATTCTGTCTAAAGGCAAGCTTTGACTGGAAATGCCACAGTGTATTTTAAGAGGGTTTGATTAATATTTTATTGCAGACTAAGGGCAGCATTAAAAGCACAGAGAGTAGTCTGGTGACATTACAGCAGACCAGGACTCTCACAACTGATACACCAACAAAACCAGAACCCATAAAAACTCATAAAACACTAACACAGTCAGTGCTGATGATCTAAACCATGACAGGTATCATTTAGTATTTGGTTTTGTTAGTCAATGCTTCATTATGTTAAATCAAATATGGTAGTGATAGAATGTAATAAATCCATGCAATAGCTAGGAAGCATTGAGGAGAACCTCTGAAGCATCATCCTTCCACAAGATTTAAGCTACGTTTTCATTTTCTAGTATTATTTACTGATTTCATAAGCTGAACACATTTACTCCCAATTTCCTAGCATTGTACTGCCTCTATATTGGTATAACAGGCAACATACGTGTGTAATAACATTAAATATTTTAAACCCATTTGTAAGTAACTATATGTACAAAGTTGTAACATAAAACCCAAAACAATATACAAACCGGATTCCAAAAAAGTTGGGACACTAAACAAATTGTGAATAAAAACTGAATGCAATGATGTGGAGGTGCCAACATCTAATAT
>BRDA01027004.1:0-22835 GCA_036984385.1 Crenuchus spilurus | reverse complement strand
ATTAGATGTTGGCACCTCCACATCATTGCATTCAGTTTTTATTCACAATTTGTTTAGTGTCCCAACTTTTTTGGAATCCGGTTTGTATACAGAGAAACAGATGGACTACAGTCTGTAACTGTAGATCTACACAGTGCAGCTGTATGATCAGTGGAGCTGATAACATACTGTAGATAATGCATGGAAATGTTATGTATACTGTACAGTATCATAGATAAATGACATAAGTACAGTGCACTTTGTAAATTCTTTCAATTAAGATGATTTTTCATCTTGTCACAGTGGGGATCTGCTCCCTGAATCACCACGATGAAATGACATCAAAGAAGGAAGCAAATCAATGAATCACTCATGTGGATAATGCTTAAAGCTTCTCATGCAGGTCATCCATGGCTGGGTGGGTCATTAGTTCCCGTGTGTGTGTGTGTGCACATGTAGCTGAAAACTTAAAGCCATAATCAGTGTAATGAGATCCCTTATGGCTGTGGAAATCCTGCAGTATGACATCCCTCCTGTGGAGCTACAAAAATAAGGATTTCTCAGAGCCTTTCTCTCTCTCCCATTCTCTGTCTCTCTGCTTGAGCACACAGTCAGACTAATTCGGCTTTGCAGGCGTGCCCCTACTCCTCCTCCTAACTGTTCTTCCATTTCTCTTTCTCTTCCTTCTTCTTCACCACTCAAATGTCCATCAGGTAACAGAACCAAAGCGGCTCACTCTCTAACTTAAACGTCTAAAGTTACATATGAGCTGAAGTTCAATCTCAGCAGCCATTGAAGTCTTCTCACCATAACAGAGTCAGGTTCTCTTCAAGCTTTGATCCATCCGCCGTTAAATCCTTATATTACTATGTTGAACCAAGAAGTTAAAAAGTCTAGAGAACTGGTTCTCTAAATGAAGGGTACAGATAAAGCCTAAATATGATGCAGAACAAAGACGGGCAGTAGAGTTTAGTGAACATACAGCTGAAGATTTGTTCCATTGTGAGGGGATGTGTGAGATGATCTGACCAGACAGCTGGCAGAGGTGAATGCATGCACAAGGTCAAGCCCACTGGCCTCAACTGAGCTTCAAAGAAACGCAGCTGGACCCCGTCCACCTCCCTCTTTCTGCCCTCACTTGCCTTTATTCTTCCTCGTGTTCCCCTCCCAGCTCATTGCTTTTTTTCTATAGGGTTCTGGCTGTTTCCATCAAGACTTAATCCCATTCCTCATCATGGCTAAAGGTCACCATAGCCAGACGGAGCAGAGTCACAACTCAAACTTTGTGTGATCACTCCAAATCAGTGTGATTTTGCAGAGCATGGCATTAGAATTTAGCATTTGTTGTACAGGGGTACATTAGTACATCAGTCTTAGGCTACAGGTCTTAACGATCACTGTGCATTGGTCTCGACAAGGCCATAACCAAAGCCCATTCTGTGATGGAGTCTGAATTGGACTAATTAAATGACTAAAGCATTAACATAATATTGAGGACACAGGTAGGTACCAACTTGCATTATGCAAATTATATCATACCGTCTCCCACTAGAATAGCAACTTCAGCATTTGGAATGATGTAATCCTTAAAATGCTGATTGCAGATAAAGTCCATGAGGTTAGAATCATAGCTTTTAAGTAAAAGTTGATAAAACACTGAGACATGGTGTCACAGGCTTAAGCCTCTTAAAATCCTGTCTGGGACAAAAAGAAACCTAGGAGATCATGTGGTCTACACCTGTGTGTATAAAAGTGCTTGTTGCCCAAAACAGTATTTAACCCCCTTTCCTCTGTGACCATGCAGGGATTTGAATAGAAAGACTTTGCAGATTTGAGTGTTACACCGTCGACGCTCCTGTTTACACGTACGCATTAACAAACACACCTTGGACTATGCAGAAGTGAACTTTTACAGTGTGGTCCATTTTGATCATACCTTATCACTTACACATGGATATGAGTCTACATAAATTATTGGCACATAAGGGCATTCAGGGCAAATAGGCTCATCAACTACTCATCTCATGTGGGATAATTGTCTGCAAGATAAACTCTTGCACACATTCACCCCTTAGGTGCTGTTTGTGACTGTAAAAGTGATAAAAATGTTAACTACCTGCAATTTTGCTTTATTGTTGTTCGGAAGGGCCCAGAGGGCAAACGTCAGGATTACGGAAAGACGAGTCTACAGTCAACAACTCATTTGAATGTTAAATAGCATTTATTTTGCAAGAGAGCAAGATGCATAGCTAGAAATCAATGTGCAAAACAATTACACAAATTAAAAAAAAATGTGGAAAAAATACATGAAAGTCATTTTCTCTGTTAAAAAGTTTTTTGCTTCATTATTTTTGGCAATTTTTGATTCATGCAAAAAAATATTACAATTTACATTTAGCATTTTCTAATGTTGCCCATCTCTTGGACTTTCTTTTTCTAAGCAGACTTTGGCTTTGGAAGGCTACATGGATAGCAGCTCCAGGCACAATTGTTCCACCACCTGATATGTAAAACAGGTTATATTGGCCAAATAAAGGTTATATTTAAGTTGTGTGCACTCTGTAAAGGGTGCATAACTTCTACTGTATTTGAACTACTTATAGCAGGGGTGCCCGATCCTGGTCCTGGATCTACAAACCTGCAAAGTTTAACTTCAACCTTAATCTAGCCTGAAAACCAGGCTAAATCTGAACTCTCCAGGACCAGGCCTGGGCACCCCTGACTACAGTATTACAGTACTGTAATAATAATAAAAAGCAGTTGATGCAGAGTACACTGAAAGTCTACACTAGAGTCATAACTTTTAGGGAGGCTGGTTGAAAGCGGCGAATCTTCTTCTTCAGCGCTCTGGAGGCTTTTATGCGGCATGCTGCCACTGGCTCGGGGTGAGGATGCTGCTGCTGGAAAAACCCAGCTGCTGTTGGGCCAACAGCTGCCTCAGGCCACACCAGACCTCCTTCATCTTCTTCTTCTTCCTCCAATAGATCATTGTCATCTAGGGACAGGCTACTGTCTGAGTCAGAGGCAGTCTGAGACTCCTGGCTGGACTCGCTGTCTCCGAAGCGGTTGGCTGTGTAATCACTCAATTCTCCCTCGCTACTCTCAGCGATCGTGGAGTGAAACAGAGAGGCACATTCTGCTGAATACTCTGAGAACTCTGACTCACACCTCGGTCGGTATCGGCTGGAAGAAGGTGCAGGTGGGTATCTGGAGTTCAAGTTGTTTAAGTAAGCAGAAGGCAAATTGGCTTGGAATGCGCGAGGCACACCAGGCCAGTGACCTGAGCGAGGCCTCATGCTCACACTTCGCATCATATTTGGCCTCTGCAAGACTTTCTGGGATGGTATATCCTTGGACCTTTGGCATCCATTTGAGACACCAGAAGGAAGCTGGATTTCTGAGACAGAGGGCCACTTACGAGAACCCTGCTTCTTTCTGGGTTGGCAGTGGGAAGGATTGCCCTGCTCCAGGAGGGCGAGCTTGCGGGATTTGCTGGACTTGGACATCAAATTCTGCTGATACTGTGACTGAAGGTGAGAGCTACAGGGATTTTCTGCTCCCAAAAGACTGGACTCTGAACAAGAACGAAGCTGGGCCTCTACCAGGCGACCAACTACTTTGCCTCTTTCTTCATTGGACTCCTTAAAATCTTTATCTCCACGTGCTTTAATGCTGCATCCTCTGTCCTTCTGCTCTCGAGAAGAATGCCTCTTACTTGAAGGTTTCTCATTATTCTTCTTCCGAAGTTTCACAGCCTTTGACTTCTTGTCAGCCTGATGCACCTTCACCCTCTGAGACCCAGCGGGCACAAACTGTGCATGGACAAATTCAGATGGCATTGCACAACCTCCATCATTGCTTCTGTTCTCCTCATTGCTGGACGTCAGGCTAGGTCTCCTCTCTGAATGCTTTGAGACCACAGATAGTCCCTTTACTGCATCTTTATTTACACGCTCAAACTGAAGACTTTGCTTCTTTTCTTCTGATATCTCTCTAACTCTGCCCATGGAGCCCATCCGTACGGTTGTTTTGTGATCCTTTTCTGGGTATTGGTTTGATTCTTTTACCTTCACATTAGTCAGGTTAGATTGTTCATGACAAATGTGTCTTGGTGGTGAATTCTTTTCAGACCCTCCTGGATTCTCTGGACAAACCACTTTCTGTTGTAGAGCTCCCTGCACACCAAGTCCACAGTTCACTTCTTGATCTTGATGTCCAAACAACCCTTGACTCTTAGTTTCACTATGGGAATTGTAGACTTTCTCACCTCCCACTTCGCTCTGGAGGCTCATTTTACTGGAGCTGCGTTGAAGCAGTTTGACAATGTAACCTACTGGTATGGGATCAGCTGCCTCATGGTTAGGAAGAGTGTCCTCAGCAAGTTCCACATTAGTCTGCTTCTGTTGGGCTTCAGAGGCCATAGGTCCTACCTGGTCTGCAATGAGAGAGAAGATGGGGCTCTGCAGGGCCACAGCATGCAGGGGGCTCGGGTAACGATACATTTCAGTACCACTGTGGGATACAAGGTTGCTGCGATATTTGGGGTCTACAGTAGGGTTGTAAAGGTTGCAGCACACGGTGGAGATCTTCGTGTCAACAGGTTTACAGTAGCCAAAACCAGGAGTAATAACTCTATCAAGATCACCTGAAAACAGACAAGGAACAAAATTATTTACAATAAAACAGATGTGCATGTATAACACATACATTGGGTGGATTTACAGGCACTTAATAATCTGATCATAACCAGGTTTTTGCAGTTATCTGATTATTCATGTGGTCATATTAACAGCATACTCAGATTTCTTAGATCAGAGTCAGGTCCACACATCTGATTAAGAAATCCAATAAAGAGAGCTGGATTTCAGCTTTGTTGTCTGATTTTTAGTGCATGTATCTTCTTACTCTGATCTCTTTTGTATTTCTCCTTCTGTGCATGCATGAAAATAGACTTCTGAAACAATGTAGGTTCATAATTTTAAGTAAAGTTGCTTGATGTAAAGCTGCAGCATGACATTTGGGTTTTACTTGATATTTATGTCAAATCTTCTTCTGAGTTTATTGGCTGGTTGTACAGCAGAACTGATTACTGCCTGACTCATGGAGACCCAGAGTTTATCCATTATCTTATTACACATGTGTACATAAATGTGTTTGTTGATTGAATTACTGACAAAACGATTTTCAGCAGTTACAGTTTCAAGCACAAGTTTGTGAACCCTTTAGAATTTAATATTTCTGCATAAATATGGCTTAAAACAACATCAAAAGTCATAAAAGTAGAAAAGAGAATCCAGTTAAATAAATTAAGACAAAAATATTCTACTTGGCCATTTATTTATTGAGGAAAAATGATCAAATATGACATAACAGGTAATGATAATTTCGCTGTACTTGTGCATTGACAATAAACCGATTCTGATACCTGTATTTATGAGAGGCAAAGGTATGCATTGGATTAGCAAGTAATTTGAAGGTGAAATTAGAATCAGGTTTTTTTAATCAATGGGATGACAAACAGGTGTGAGTGGGCTCCCTGTTTTATTTAAAGAATAGTGATCTTCCAAAGTCTGCACTTCACAACACATGTTTGACAGACAGATTGTGTACAAATGGAGGAAAGTCAAGACCACTGTTACCTCCTCAGGAGTGGTTGACCAACAAAGATCACTCCAAGAGCAAGGCGTGTAATAGACAGCGAGGTCACAAAGGACCCCAGGGTAACTTCTAAACAACTGAAGGCCTGTCTCACATTGGCTAATGTTAATGTTCATGAGTCCACCATCAGGAGAACACTGAACAACAATGGTGTGCATGGCTGGGTTGTAAGGAGAAAGTCACTGCTCTCCAAAAAGAACATTGCTGCTCGTCTGCAGTTTGTTAAAGATCACATGGACAAGCCAGAAGACTATTGGAAGAATGTTTTGTGGACGGATGAGACCAAAACAGAACTTTTTGGTTTAAATGAAAAGTGTTATGTTTGGAGAAAGGAAAACACTGCATGCCAGCATAAGAACCTTATCTCATCTGTGAAACATGGTGGTGGTAGTATCAGGTTTGGGCCTGTTTTGCTGCGTCTGGGCCAGGACCATCATTGATGGAACAGTGAATTATATCAGAGAATTCTAAAGAAAATGTCAGGACATCTGTCCATGAACTGAAGCTCAAGAGAAGGTGGGTCATGCAGCAAGACAACGACCCTAAACACACAAGTCGTTCTACCAAAGAACGTTTAAAGAACAGTTACCGGAAACATTTAGCTACAGTTATTGCTGTAAAGGGTGTGTGTGTGTGGGGGGGGGTCACACCAGATACTGAAAGCACAGGTTCACATACTTTTGACTCACAAATATGTCATATTGGACCATTTTCCTCAATAAATAAATGAGCAAGTATAATATTTGTGTCTAATTTGTTTAACTGGGTTCTCTTTGTTTACTTTTAGGACTTGTGTGAACATCTGATGATGTTTTAGCTCATATTTATGCAGAAATATAGAACATTCTAAAGCAGGGGTAGGCAACTCCAGTCCTGGAGTGCCGGTGTCCAGCACAGTTTGGTGATGTTACTGCTCTGACACTACAATTAAACATGCTAATTGCCCGTTGAGTTGAATCAGGTGTGTTTGATCAGGTAGATCACCAAACTGTGCAGGAAACCAGCACTCCAGGACTGGAGTTGCCTACCCCTGTTCTAAAGGGTTCACAAAATTCTGTGTACCACTGTGAAGTGCATGTAAAGGTTTGCAGTACAGTACAAAAACACATTAAATATAAATAAGATCAGTCTATTTTTCTCTGTGAAAAGGTCTGAGTTTCTTTAAAGAGAACAAAAAAGATCAAATATTTTATTGGCTGTAGAATTTCATAGTATTTACATGGTTTTATTTTTCCTCATATTTGTCCACCGTTGTCTAAATGTCAGAGACCTACAGACATTCCTTCCTCTTGTTTTTATTATTAAGTGTTTTCATTTAGCTTCTGGCCACATGCATGATACGTTTTTAGAATATCCTGTCTTCTGTTTTGGGCTTTCAAGCTTCTAATCTTATACTTCTTTCATTACTTTACATTTTTCTGTGCCTTTTTTAACAAACAGTGTGGAAATATTTGTAATGAGACTTCCTTATTTAAGCTTTACCTTGTGGTTTTCTTCTGCCTTTTACCCTCTCCATACCCAAGCATTATGTGCAAAAATGGTTTCTCAGCATGCAGTTGTTCCTGCTTTTTATTGTTTCTAGCCCATCATATACAATTGTTTACTTTTGATCCTGTAAATTTGAAAATGTTTTACGTTAAAGTGCTGTTTAAAAAAAATTATATATATATATATATATATATATATATATATACACATACACTAATTCCAACTGTTATTCATCACTTGTACTTCATAAATGGAAGTTTTTCATACATTTCTACACTTCTCTTCACAGTCGTTGTAGTACAGAGAGCTGGTATATCTGATGGTATATCTGAGGACAGGATTTGACTGACTAGATTAAGTGCCTTCAGTTTCTTTTCAGGCTTGTATGACTGTGTGTTAAATCTGTACATACTATACATGTTCACACTCACCTGTTGAGACAGGTCTCTGTCTGGCTCTCTCTGAGCTGACTGAACTTGTGCGTATCCCACTGCTGCCCAGTCGCACTCCCAGCCCTCGCGGAGCATCTGGCTGAGCTGTAGACTCATCAGCTGAACGTCGACGAGACACATCAGCCTGTCCATGAGGACTACAGCTGTGAGGGCCAGAGAGGCCTGAGGAGAGTGGGAGTTGGGACGAGGATGAAAGGCTCTCACTGTACACAGATGTGCAGGAGTTGGACAGAGACCCCAAACCACCATCACTGAGCTCATAAAACCCTAAATGAAGAAATGTCAATTATTCGGCAGAGTGAATAACCCAGCACATTAAATACTATACATCACATCCATAACTAGTTCACGAGGAGTGGATACACCACATGACAGACAGGGGTTGGCAATGTGATATTATATTGTTATTATGATAAATCATAACAATATTTCCCTTTTCGTAATATTCCCTAACGGTAGAGTAAGAGATAAGTGTTTATAAAGCAAATTCCTTTTTATCTGTCTGTGTGTTTGTTTTATTGGTAAGTATGTCATATTTGGGTGATCTTATGCTTACCTGAGCTGGGTCTGCTGTCACTCTCCAGGTGCTCAGCAGAAACTTTACAAACATCCAGTTTAAGCTCACTAATCTGCTGATCCAGCTGCTGTAGGTGGGTCTTCAGTCCAACATCCTGCCTTCGCAGACGTGTCTACACCAAAAATATGAAGAAAGGTCAACTATGGCCATCATCATCAATACTAGATACCAATACCATGTTTCTTTCCCAATTTTTGGTTTAGTGTACTTTTCTACATTTGAACACAGCAGCAGAATGGGTCAACAGAAATGCTCAAAGAGCCCTTGGAATGGAATCTTTTTATACTCTTTTACAATAAAAGTTGAGAAAGTTTGTCTTCTTCTGTGAACATACAATGGACAGGCGTGATCTAGTGATTAGGGATCTGGTCTTTGACCGGAAGGGGACCGGTTCAGTCCCCAGGCAGGTCATGACTGACATGCTCTTGAGCAAGGCACCTAACCCTGAACTGCTCCCTTCAGGCACATGTTCTCACAGTCTAGTGTGTGTAAGTTTCACTGCACTGATGAGATACATGTGGAGGTCAAATTCTGTTGTCTGCAAATCATATTAACAAAAAGGTGAATCTAATTTAATCTAATACATGGCCATGTAGTGTCCTCATCATGTCAGGGTAGATGATGCAGTGAATCTCAGTGAAATAAATATCTGGAAAATGAGGAAAAAGTTTAATAAAGCCTGCATGCTCAGAAACCTCAAGTCAAGCAACTAAAGTAGGTCATGGAATGACAACACTTCAACGACCACAGATCTGACTAACCCACTCGTGAAAGTAGTAAATTCACAAAAGACAATGGAACCAGTTACTTGAGGAACTTTAATGAATGACATAGGTCCCCTGTGGTTATACAGCATCTAAAGGGAAGGCAAGAAGGAAGGAGTGTAGTTGACCATTAACCGAGGAAGGGCTGTGGATGGCCTGGGGGTGCAGGGTTGTAAGTTCACTCATCTCTCCTGCAGAGAATCACAAGCCATTGTGTACTTTAAACACAAAGCAATACAAGAACAAGCCAAACAGTGAACTGACCGTAACCCCTACATGGCAAATACTGACATCCACTGAACATAGCTTAGCATTCATGTAATATAGGGAGCGTTTTTAAATAAAAATATGCATTTAAAGCTTTTATGTACGTATAATCAAAATATAGTTGGATTAGATCAGCTCATATTCTGAACCTGGATTCCTTAAAATATGTATGGTTGGTTTACTATTCTTCGTTTGTGTAGTAGTAGCTTAGCCTGCGTATATAACTTTTTGTGAATAAAGGTCCTGAAACTTGCCTCTAAAAGCTATTTTGTGATATACTGCAAACAGAAAATGTCTATATCTATAATGTTCAAGATCCTTAATCTCCTTGTGCGTCTGGACTTGGTCCAAAATCATATTTCTGCATTAACAAATCTAAAACCAGCTATGATTTTCCACAACTTTCCTGAACAGAGTTTATTAGCATGCAGTGCATTAAAAAGGCCCACTTCTGAGTCTTTAGTGTATTACAGAAATGCCAGCTTCCACACCCAAATAGTGTATGCAGTACACTCATATGTCTGCTTTCTGTGTAGTTCAGGTGTTAATTTTTCATTAACTACTTTAATTATGCTCCACTATTCAGTGCAATCTAGAGGACTGGTTGTTTGTTTAAGTCTTTCTCTGGATTTCTTCTTCCTCCTGTTTTCCACTCATTAAGCTCTACTTGTAGCATAAACGTGTATTAAACAGAGTGAACATAAAACGTAAGGAATTAAAACGGACTGATATCCCATAGTGCACTAAATGTGTAGAGCCCATTAGGGGCATTGAGAGGTCAAACACACGTGGCCAGCCAGGTCACATTTCTGTGGACATTCTTATTAAACTGGGTTAATGATCATAGACGGAAACACCCCCCACCTGGCCCATCCACCACCTCACCCCCTGCAGGGAATCTTGATTTACGAGCCCTCACCACCCCCAGCTACCAAAAACAACTTGGGCATGAGGAGAATGATCAGGTCAACAAGCAGAGAAGAACAGCAGTGGGTCTTCTCTACAAACACTGCAGCTGACTTTTGTTAGTCTACACTAAACACTAACGCATGAAAATGAAGAGGTGGCAGTCCAGCCACATCTCTCTAACACAATCAAATAAAAGAGCACGAAAAAGAGAATACGGCTTTTTTTCACTAAATATTAGCCACTATATGTACGACCCGCACACATTTACGCTGGACGTCCATGCGCCGTTACTATTGGAAGGGTAGTTGTAAGCCACACCCACATTTTTCTGAACACTCATATTGAAATCATTTGTAGGGACTAGTTTTTAACTCAAAATGTAACATAAATATCATATGTATTTCTTAATATTAAAATTAATAGAAAACAGAATAATAAAATGTAATTAAAATGGAATAATAATATAGTATGTGCCTTTTTAGTATAATAATATATAATAATATGTAATATGATAATAATAATATAGTATTGTTCCCTTGGTAGTATAAATAGTATAAAAGTATAAATTAATACACTATGTACGTTTACCTAAGAATAATCAGACTTTTCTAAACTTTAAAGGCTGAACTAGAAGCAGAACCACATATAAATACCTGTAATCCGAGTTAATAACTGGTTAGCAGCCTTTGGACATGTGTAAACGTAAAAAGCTGTGAGTTAACCACGAGCAGTACAGATAAAGCTCCTCACCAGCTGCTGTTTCAGGGCAGTAAGCGTCGCTTCCAGCCGCTGCTCCTCAGTGTTTGTGTCCGAGCTTCTCTTGCTCACATGTGAAGAGCAGACTGCTTTCTCCTTGTCCGTCCGAAGAGCCCAGCGCACCATATCGCTCTGTTTCTCTCGCAGAAAGTGCAGCTCCTGCAGCCCGGCCAGCGCAGCCTGCAGCCTCTCCCCCACCCGGCTCCGGTCCACACTCGCAGCCGAGCTCAGCCCCTCCGGCCCGGACACTTTTCTACTCAGCATTGTGTTGGCACACAACGAAAAGTCATCATACAGAGACTGGAGCTGGAGTAATATCGTGTGCCTCAGGCTCACACTTCTCCGTGCTGTTTAACTTCTGGAGTACAGCCAGCCTGAGTGACAGTACCGACTACATTAAGAGTAAGCTCGGGGGATAAGCTCCTCCCACATTTAAACTGGACGTCCACGTGCTTTTGCTATTGGTTGAGCAAGCTGTAAGCCACTCCCACAACATTCATACGTAATATAGCATTTGCTGAGGCCAATACTTAAACCCTAAAGATTATTTTAAAGTTAATATGCATTTACATGTATGTGTATGGGAATGTACATATACATCATCAAAAAGTTAATTTTTGTAATTCAAAAAGTGAAACTCGTATAGGTTAAATACACACAGTGTCTTTCTTTTAACATTGATGATTATGGCCGACAGTCAATGAAAACCTAAAAGTCAGTATCTCACATTAGAATATTATATAAGACCAATTTAAAAATCATTTTTAATACCTAAATGTTGTTCTACTAAAAAGTATGACAGGGCTCATTTTGCATAAATTACAGAATCAGTGTGGCGTGGTATGGAGGTGTGGTTGCTTTGACAGCGGCCTTCAGCTCATCTGCATTGTTGGGTCTGGCGTCTCTCGTCTTCCTCTTGACAGTAGCTCATAGATGCTCTGTGGGGTTCAGGTCAGGTGAGTTTACTGCCCAGCACAGTGATACTGTAGTTATTAAACCAGGTGTTGATACTTATTGGTACTACCCAGTGTGGGCAGGTGTCAAAGTCCTGCTGGAAAATGAAATCCACATCTCCATAAAGCTTGTCAGCAGATGGAAGCATGAAGTGCTCTAAAATGTGCTGGTAGACGCGGCGCTGACTTTGGATTTGATATAACACAGTGGACTAACACCAGGAGATGACAAGGCTTACCAAAACCAATCCTGAAAGCAAATTTTGCATTTCATTTGTAAATCAAAATGTTTGTTTCCACAATCAACAACAAACATATTTTGATAATCTTGAAATTCTCAACCAGAATCAGAGGCTGTGAGTAGATGGATGCTTGGAGTTGGGATAATGACACGTGGATCAGCAATGACCTCTAGTGTTTTAGATGTACCGGTACTAGTGCAAAAATAGTATAACATGAAAAAGTTCAAATGGTTTCATAATATAATTAAAAAAAGGTAAACTTTTTAACTGTTGATCTTTATGGCCTATAACTCAAACTAGTACCTTAAATTATTTGAGTATTTTGATTAAATTACTATAGCAAACAGCATCAACATTAAAACAAAAATCACTTTGGGTGTACTAAATATAGTTATTATGAACACAAATGGCCTTTTTTAACATTATTTAAATTGTTGGAGA
The DNA here is from genome assembly GCA_036984385.1 of Crenuchus spilurus. Classification (NCBI taxonomy): domain Eukaryota; kingdom Metazoa; phylum Chordata; class Actinopteri; order Characiformes; family Crenuchidae; genus Crenuchus; species Crenuchus spilurus. The sequence continues at coordinate 10,349 of BRDA01027004.1, read as the reverse complement.
TACCCGAGTAGAGCAGTATTACTGGGTGACAAAGAACATCCTGCCAAATGGGTCTAAACCTGTGGCATGTACCAGGATGTCACCATTAAATTCATGTAGTTGTCTTGTGTGGAAATTATGCTTTTTTTGAACAGAACTATAGTCTATAATTAAACCCATTACCCATCATAACATTCAGACCAGCTCAAACATGCTGCCACTTTGTGGCATTCCTAACAGAGCAACCTATTAAGGTTCATTAAACGTATTAAACATTTTCATATTTACAAAGAAATACGATTTTCAAAAGGCCATATTCATACACCAGTATACTTCCTTCCATTCATTATCCCAGCCTCTTAATCCTTATCAGGGTCGCAGTGACCAGTATACTTATTCATTAAAAAAATATCTTTTGATACAAAACCACCAAACTTGAAAAATTCAAATTGAGAATGAAATGAAAGGGACAAGAAGTCAACCAATAGATTAACCACATCAACTTTAATGTTTTTAACCAACATAAAAAGCTTCAGAATGAACTGCATTGCATCCATTCAGTTTTAACCAGATAATTCAAACAGAATGTAAGCACCAGTCTGGCTGGTTAAAGAAACTTGGAGATGTTCAGAGACCACATTCACTTCACCTGAGGAAAAAGTGTGGTTCCTGATTTGTTAGTCAATGTCAATTGGACCTCTGGGCCTTCTGGTCTGTTTCTCCCAAATCTTTAAAGGGTAATGATCACTATTTTGTAGGAGTGCCACTTGTCACACTAATGATAAACACCTTTCAGGAAATCAAGTCCAGATGGCTGGTGTGCTATCAGAGGTGCTGTTGATGGGGTGAATAACTTTATGTTGCTCGTGATGTACTGCTGCTGGAGCCAGAAGAGCTAGACGCAGTCATCTTCTTCAGGGTGCGGTTCAACTAGAGAGAATGAATAAACAAATCAATAAAACTTCACAACAGTTGTCTTGTGTTTTACAGAGAAATCTGAATGTAGGAGAAGTCCACAGCGAAACCCAACAAACAGTGATTATTTGAGCTTGCCATGAACCCTGTATAAGTCATTACAAGCAGTTAATGCAGCCACGTTATGTTTTCAAAGCTATTTACTAGATTACAAGAACATATATTTTTTGATATACAAGTTTAATAGAAATGCAAAAAGTACAGAAAGTGTGGAAATAAATTATAAACACTAAAACAAGGTAAAATTGATTAATTAGCTACTGTTGCTAAGGTTGCAACGGTCTGAGAAAATATCGTGGTTTCACAGTATTTCACATATTACCGTTTAAGTTACAGTGACTCTTACAGAAATGACAATAGCGGAGCAGAACTGCACATGTGTGACTGAGATTCTCACCTGCTTGCCTTTTTCCCTTTAGTACCAGTAATAAGCAAACGCCCACGGTACGATAACTGTGCATTTTAATACTGTGGTATACATTGAAACTAGTTACCGCTGCAACCCTAGTTACTGAACATTCACAAGCTAATTAAGTAAAATATTGGTCCCGTACTCAGAATGAAAGAGCTGATTTCAGGTCACTGTTGCAACATGTCCAAGAACTCCTACAGTACGCAGCCTGCCACTGAACTACAATGTCACTGTTATTATCAACTAAGGTATGTGAGAGCGACTGATAATTTAGAAAATAATGGAAGTGTGCTTACTTCTTCAAACTTGTGGATCTGTCGGATAAAGAAGTCTCCATAACGACGGGCTACCTTGGTGTCTGCAATGTGAATCATGTCCTGGAGAAAGACAAAAGTGAGGATTAAACATATGATCATTGTCATAAATGCTTTAAGTGTCTTTACTGGCACTGCATCTGTAATTGTAATCTGTAACACTGAATATAAAATAGTAATTTTATGTGACGTTATATCACAAATTCTCACCTTGTCAATGTAGAAATCGACCTCAGACGCAGACTGGAACTCGCCATCCAGAGCAGAGATACCACTGGTCCAGACCAGGTTCTTCATCTTGTGCTTGAAAACAAGCAGCTGAATTCGGAACTCCTGCTCAGACATGTCCAAAAAGCCGGCCAGTTTAGCCACTGGCATGGTGGTGTAGAGCTTCAGAAAACTGCAAGAGACAAATAGAACAGTCCAATTAAGATCAATAAACTTTACGTTAGTTTACAGCCTTGACTTAAGTGGACATCTACTGGACAACTCGGAAACGTTCTGCTCTTTAGGTGCTTCACCCATTCCATCCTTTTTTTGCCAACATCACATCTCGACTGTTTTATTTTGTAATTACATCAACTACATGGATGCAGTAGAACAGATATTCTTTCATGTATTCCTCTAAATCTTTTTGCACCTACATTTTGCTGTCTCTAGAGATCATGTGTCATTTTACCATTACTGGTATGTCCTTAGAGATACTATAATGTCTGATGTCATGACTGACACTGCATGTGAAAACCTCATGACAGACAACATATTCACACAATTGCAAACAAAAACATGCTCACAAACATGCATTCACACACCTGCGGATGGTAGAAAGCTGAGCCTGTTGCTGGACCTCCTCAGCAAAGACTTTGAGCTGTTGCTGGAACGGTTCTTTATGGTAGTTGGGATGAACATTGTCATAGTTTGGCACAACAGGGGACAGGAACTTGGGACAGGCAAAGCTGAACAGCTCCTCAAACACCTGCAAGTCTCTGCCAGAAAAGAGAGCACAGCAATAAGAGATACATGATATCCAGTCTATTCCTTTCACATCCCTGCATTACCATCACAACTGCATTAGATGTGTCAAATTGGTCTCACCCCTTCTGCATGCGTAGCATCTTGTCTCCATATTTCTCTCGAAGTTGTGTGTGAATGCTCTCATCAATGCGCATGGGGTACATGGTCAGAGCAATGGCCAGCAGACCATGCATCTGCTCATTCTGCTTATTAATCTGTTAAAGTTCAGTACAGCTCAGCTAAATGATAATGTCCATCACTGCAGTCATGAAATTATTCTTAATATAAATTCTACTTCAGCAACTTAGTTTTCCGGTTAGTTAAAAATATTACTACACAATTACTCATTTTCCATCTTAAATACAGAATTTAAAGCATCATTCTTACCATCTCATATTTGTAAGTGGACCTCTGAAACATGTTTCGTGTCCTCTGAATGTAGAGCAGGATGTTGGCAAAGACACGGATTGCGTCCTGGTAACGTCGCATCATCAAGTAGGCAAAGCCCACATAGTAATAAGTGGTTATCTGGCACTCAGGCACACGTGAATACATGCTCTGGATTTTGAAAAAGCCATGTTTGCAAAAGAAAGAGGACAATAAAGCAAATGTGTGATTATTTGTATCTTATGTGGCATTGCTGGATGCAGGTAATTACTGTCAAATTAATGATTATACCTTTTTGTTGAGTTCTATGTTCTCCAGCACTTTGATAGCCTGGTAGTAGTCCCCCAGCAGAGAGTGCAATCTCAATAAACCCACCAAGCTGAAGTAGCCCAGCATCTTATACAGAGAATGACGTCCATATTCTCCAGCCACGCTCTCTGGGTCTCCTACAACAAACAGAAATCCAGACATACCATCAAAATCCTACAACATATGCCGCTCCAAATCTCTGCCAAAGACATTTGGCTTAAACATACATAATCCTAGAGCTTTCATCTTTCATTCACCATACATTATGAGGACTAAATACATGAATTACACTGCTAGATGCCATGACCCTTAAATGACTAATCTGCCATGGATGCAACAACTTGACTAATCTTGTTTACCTCCACTGGTGTAGACCTCCAGCTGCCGGTTAATGTTGCTCTTGTCTACCAGAGAATGAAGCACATTCAGGACACTGTGCACGTTCCAGATCTTTGGGTTGTTCCTCAGGAACTCAATCTCCTCCTCCGACTTCTTAGCTGTCTTGCAGCGGTACTGACTAAAGGACTGGAACTAGAAAGCAAAAAGCAGAAACAAATGATCCAATATTTTACTATTATACTTTACTGTCAGATTTTCATCATCTTATTGTGCTCAAGAGCTATCCTTTCACTTTAATTATAATGGCCTTTGTGTGTTTCTACCTCCTAATGAGTGACAGTTTTCATAATTACGTTCTTTCAGTGATGCTTTCATTGTATATGTAACATACAGGCTGAACAAGTACATTAATAGAATGCAGCTTTGTCGGACACCCTTGCCCAATGTGGAACCAGTCTGTGCATTTTCTGTCATGACTGGTTTCTTGAGTAGAAAATTCTAATTAGAGTGATAAATTGCTCAGGTAACTCTGATTATTCTATAATTTTGCTGAAATGCAGGCTGACATTTTTGATTTTTTTATATAATCAGAAATGATGTCTTTGCTTTTCTTTGAATGCAACTTGAAATGTGGCGGTTCTCTCTCAATGTAAGGTTCCTTTTTATTTTTCTACACAAACAATAAAAGGGACTTAGTCATAAACTTGATATACCTGGTAGATGAACTCATCAATGATGTCCCAGAGCCACTGGTTGGGAAGCTCCAAGGGTGCAGGGCCATCAGCATCTAATCATAAAAAAGAAAGAAATCAGGCCTCATACCCAAATTTCCTGAATAAACGCAACCAATATTTTCTTATAATATCTATTTTATGCACATGGCTATTTACATGTAAAACAGAGTTGATGATACAAGAACAAAATATTGAAGACTTACTGAGAATGTAATTGAAGAGATTGCAGTAATTGTAGTATGACTCGAATCTCTGATCAAGTGTTGGGCCTCCCTACAAGCCAAAGCAAACAATACCCAATATACAATAAGAACACCTTACTTACTATTGACAAAAAAAGAATTAACCAGCATTTCACAAAAAAAAAAAATACAGTGCACACCATACAATGAAGAATGATAAAGTACTTACACTGACTTTAGCATAAATGTGTCTGTAGTACAGCTCTTTATAAAGTATTAAGAAAACAGCATCTGTGAGATTGAAAACCATGAGATTGTAAGGAAGACATGTAAACACTGAAGAATTTTGGCTGTTTCAAAACTTTTACTTTAAATTACATCTTGCCTAAGATATGCTTGCCTATAGTCTACTACAACATGATATAAAAAAGGATGAAAACAAATGATCAAAATGCTCTTCCTCATCTACTAACTTGGACAGGACATTTTTATAGACCACTAACATATATCCCACTCACCCCCTTGTCCCTTAAAAAAAATTAATAAAACTCACCGTTTCCAACTAAGGAGGCAATGCCTTCTGCCTCTGGCCAAGGGGAAGTCTTAAAGAAACGGTCAGTTAACTTGTTCCAGCTGAGGAAGTTTTGTAGGCAGATAAGATAGGTAAGAAACGTTGGGAATTATTAAAATACTTAATTTTACATTCAGCACAATGGCTGAGACATGAATGAATGAACAATACTACATCCTGCATTAAATGGTAATGATGAGCTAGTGAAAAACATGATCCTCAACCCCACCCCATTCTCCTATTTAGCAGATCCTCAAACTCAGACATGTATAATTACACGTATGTATACCTGTTCTCATAGACATCCTGAATTTCATAGATCTTCTGTTCAATGCTCTCACTCGACACACGGTTGGCCTGCAGCTCATAGACCTTCTGGTCGATCAGGTCTGAGATGGTCTTGTGGAAATACTGCAGAAAGTTCTTTATCACTTCAGGGATCACATGATATGTCTGCTGGTGTTCATACTGCCTCTCATATGCCAGATCTGCTTTAGGATCACCTGTGGACATAATAGAGGAAATATTTTAGAAACAGGCCATGCTTTGCTCCAAAGGTGCATGAGAATGAAACTGTTACTGTTTAAAAACATCATGGTGCATTTTTGTGTTACACAGACATATGAGAATATATTAGGTTATTATTACTGATATTTATTATTGATAATCAATGTGTGTCCAGATTTACACAACTCACCAGTATGAAGATCGTAGTCACTGGGGTAGCTGTAGGGATCATACTAGTAAAAAACAAACAAACAAAAAAAAAAACCAAGGTTATGCTGACATCACAGCAAACAAGACAATGCACGTCTGAGACACCACTGGCAAATAACGATTATAATTAGACAGACTACAGAGTGACATTGTCAGTAAATAAACTTATTAGCTACATAAATTACTAAGACATGTAATGAAGACAATAAGCTAAGTTTAACCCTCCTATTATCTTTGGGGTCAATTTGACCGAGTTCAGTGTTTTAACACTTTTAAATGAATGATTAACATATTTCATATTCATATTTAATTTCATATTACTTTTCCTAATTATGACAACTGGGTAAATATAAAATTAACATAATATGTTTTCAAGGTTTTGTACACATCCGTGTTCTTTGGTGACAATTTGACCGCAGGTTGTTTTAGTTATAAAACATGTTAAAAACAACATCCGGCAGGGAGAACTGCGCCTGAGGCAGAGAAGAATGTTGCAGAGGACATTGATTATGATGCATACTCCTCTGATGGGAATGAGACCCTCAGTGTTGACCCTTCTTTTGTCTCTCAACCACTAGCAAAGACACGACCTTCTAAAAATGTAAAGTTATGGTCCATCTCCCCACTTGAACAACAGGGCAGTTTTAATTGCTGCCAATGTTATCAAAATGCTTCCAGACTCCACCTGATACACTATTAGCCATGTCTAAGACATAAAATCAGTATTTGTGCTCTTCAAAAATGAGATACATGTATTAAAGGACTCAGTGACTCCAAACATAATACATGTTACTATTCTTGATGACAGCAATTGTTAATTTCAAACGTTAAATAACAAAAATATGTATTTATAAATAATATAACGCCATTACAACATCAAAAAAATCTCTACCAGATATTAGTAGTGCCTAATAGCATGCTAGTAACACATGCTTAAAGAGTGAAGCGAATAAATAAGAGACATTTGATATCGCTGATAAACACGGTCAGTCAGATGTCACTGATCTGTAGATAAACACTACTGTAAGTATAAGTATAGTATTTATAGCTAAAAAGCGCGCTTTTGGGTTAAAGGACATTTTTAGGTTAACGTTACGTGACGTACAAAATGTGCTCGAACGTTAATCAGCTGCAAATATCCGCTTATTGTGGAAAGCTAACATCACCACGTATTCTGGCGTTTTCTCTCAGAGCCTTCTGAGATCCACATGACAGAAAATTTGGTTAAGTTTCCTCTTGTTTAAGTTTGTAATGATGAACAATCATGTCATTACCGGCCACATATATTCATGAGATGAGAAAAGGCCGGTTCAGTTACGCTAACGTTTGCTTGGCGCTTTTTCGGCTAACACAGGTTAGCACAACTAGCAAGTTTATTAGTAAATAAACTGTATTCATGACCATTTTACTACACACAACAACCCTTAAAACCACGTAAACAATCAAATCTCACGTCGTCGTCTTCGTTTTGGTAGGACATGGTGAATTAGTTTGGATTTTGCCCCGTTAAAATCCGTCCCTGTGCACGCGACCACGAGTCACAGAACAAGAGGAAATGAGGCCAGTGTGAACTTCCGGTGGAGAGAGCGTTTCCACATAAAAAGCACAAAGGAGTTCATTCTGTACTGTATTAAAATGGTTTTTTTTATTGTTCATAACAGTTTCTCACAGGAACGTCTTATACGTGATCGAATACAACAACAAAACAAACAAACAAACAAACAAACTAATATATAATAAAAAGTGCTATGTTGCTACAACACCGGTTGTAAATGTAATCAATAATAATAATAATAATAATAATAATAATAATAATAATAATAATAATAATATTATATAATAATTATTATTATTATATTATTATTATTATTATTATTATTATTAATATATTATTATTATTATTATTATTAAAAGTGTGTTATTTTAACTGTTTTTACAACATATTAAATCCTAAATATTATTACAACATACTTAAATACTAAAATGTTAGCAGATTGTTGACACAGCTATCTGTCTGTCTGTGTCTGTCTGTCTGTCTCCCTGTCTATCTATCTATCTATCTATCTATCTATCTATCTATCTATCTTGCTCATGAATGTAAATGTGTAATAATTTAATACCATAGCAAATAACAAGAACTGTTTTTATCCATTCGCAAACAAAAATAAGAATGACCAAAATAATAATTACATTAACTAGAGCAAATAAATTTCGTCCCAAAATACTTCAAAAAACAATACAGGAGTTTGTAAAAAGATACTTTTTTATATTTTTTGAAAGACAGACAACTGTGTATATCCTCTCCAAAACTGATTAATATTTCAAAATAAAAAGTTTAATGTCGTTAAAATATAAAACTACAAAATAAAAAGCTGATTGCAGTTTGTGATCATTTTGACTATTTATTTAATTGTCGAGTCTTTTGCTGAGACTTTTATTTTATTAACGCTAGTTACTTAAGATGTTTTTGGAATTGTCCAGCAGAGGACGGTGTTTGTCTATACTGAATGATCAAATGAACAGACGAACATTTTGCAGACAGATTTTTGTCATTTTGGTTTGTACAAATACATGATATATAAAAAGACAACATTCCATGAGCCATATGGAAAAATTAGAAATCACGTACAATAAGACATTTAGAGGAAACCACAGAAAATATAGTTATTCTGAACTTTCTACTTTCAGCTAAAAATCTTCCTCTGTCCTCTTCGTCCTTTGGTAACCAGATGATTATATAAACAGGACATTTTAGCAAACCATTTACTTTTCCAAGTGAAGATTAAATGACCATTTGATGCCCATTTTTGCCAGTTGAAAAAAAAAGATCATATAAGGTCGTAATAATGAGATATTAAAAACTTTTTTTTAAAAGAAGCAGAAATGTGCTTCCATACCCTGAACTGTGACCAATATGTGTCATGTAAAACAGAATAATAATATAAATGCTGGTGTTGATTCTTATTTCAAAATGATCACTTTGTAAAGAGTTTGTGAGAGGTGACTATAGTTGCAGTTTATACTACACAGTAAATCTGCCAGTGTTAAATCAACACTATTAGAGTTAAATTAACACTGAAGGTGTCAAAATGTAACACTCTCTGTGTTAATTTAACTCTAATAGTGTTGATTTAACACTGGAAGATTTACTGTGTATACTTGCTAGATTATTCTTGCAAACAGATACACATTTAGATTCACATTATATTTAGATTCACATTATATTTAGATGACTTGCTGTCAATGTGATTTGCACACAACAGAATTTGACCTCCACATTTAATCAATCTGTGCAGTGAAACACACACACTAGTGAACACACTAGGCTGTGAGAACATGTGTCTGAAGTGGTGAGCAGCCCTATCACGGTACTCGGGGAGCAGTTGTGTAGAAGTCAAGAGCACTTCAGTCATGACCTGCCCGGGGATTGAACCGGTGACCTTCTGGTCACAAGACCAGATCTCTGACCAACCCACAATCATTTCTCCTCACTCCTGTCAGTACAGACAGTCTGTATGTACAGATTTAATCTTTTAAATGTCATTACCTTCCATAATTGACTTAACTGCTAATAATTACCGCTAATTATGTGCAAGACAGCTAATATGTCAGTACACAGGCTTTGCTTGATGTGACAAATTCATGATTGACATTTGTGTGTTGCAGCACTGGATGTACTTTCACGTCAGGAAAATGTAGAATGTTTCATTGTCAGCTAAGATTAGACACAAAAGAGTCTAACATTTGTGAATAAGATAACCTAATCTTCAAGAAAAAGTACTTAAATTAAAGAGTGACTCAAATCATCCAGCAAAAAAGTGCCCATACAAAGATCTAATAATGCCCATATAAGGAACCTTAATATCACTGGATCCTCTGAAATACAAGGTCAATAGGTCAACATAATATAAATTCTACTAACAGGGAATGAACTGACAACAACAGACTCCTTCAATAAAACACCGTCCCACACCAGCAAACTCTGTCAGATGTGATAGTTACACACTACCTAAGTTATATCAGACTACCTGTTAGGTAGAACTGGGCTATGTTAGATGCCTTTTCCAGGTCCAGGAGAGAAAGTTTGTTTATAGCAATATTTTAACTCTTTCATTTAGAGAATTTTTCTACATTTATTTTGGATAAAACTTCCCCAAAACACAAGATTCTTTAGAAGGACATCAGCAACAAAGTGGGACATGACTTTAGAGGTCTAGAGAAAGTGTGTAAAAAGTGTGTGTGCTATACTCTGCTAACCCTGCTTATTATGTTTCTTTGGATCGAATTTATGACAAATGTGAGCAGCATCAAAACAAAACTGCAATCATCAAAATTAGATTATGAGTAATAAATAGATATATAAATAAATAGATAATTAGATTTGCTAAATAAAAAAAACATATATATATATATATA
>BRDA01027002.1:0-11567 GCA_036984385.1 Crenuchus spilurus | reverse complement strand
GAGGGAGGTTTGGGTTTCCCTGCTTAGACTGCTACCTCCACGACCCGGCCCCGGATAAAGCGGTTGATAATGGATGGATGGATGGATGGATGGATGTCACATGTAAATAAAGACCGTCACTGCTTGTACTTACATCAAACCTTCCTCATTCCCTGCCTACAATGTTAACAAGACCCCTGCACATTTTAATAAACTTCTGCACATTTAATGCACTTTATTTTAACTGAATTTTACTTATTTGAACATGGGGACATTGGTAGGGCACATTTTATATTACTGGAAAAAGAGGATATAGAGAATGTATTCTTTTTTTTTTTTTTTTTTTTTTTTTTTTTTTTTTTTAATACAATCTGACGTAAGTGGAAAAAGGAGCACACACTTTTGTTTAGAACTGATAACACAATTTACGGAGTGATTGCAGTGTAAGGTATGCCATGCTTTTGTTCAACAGATTGCTCATTCATATTGCTGAAAAACAAAACAAAAAGCAAAACAATGGAAAGAAGTGTCTGACCACTCATCTCCAGAGACGTTTACAGAATGACAGACACTGAGAAAATGAGAGTTTAAAAAAAGGACTTTTAGCAAAGTCTAAATCAGACCAAAGGGAACACTTCATCAATCACACATTGCCAAATGAGTAGAGAAAGACAGAAAAAGTATAAACTTGGTCTTTTCAAGTGATAAAAGTACATTTTTTTCAAGGCTGTGTTGTAATGGAAATTATGAATAGGCAATTTCACCCTTGGCTAGAAGTAGACCGGCTGGGTTTTGTTGTGTTTTCTGCAGAAAATACTTATTTCACCCAAGCACACATATTTCACTCAGACTGGACTGGTCACTAACAGCAGAACTGTGTTTACCTTTATACACAAATTAGAGCCTTTACACAGCGAAGCAGACACTTGAAAAGGTTTGAAAGTTATTCTTGTCATCCTGGAAGCTCTGAATGTATTTAGTCGTTTGAATGTCTGACAGACAGAGACCTCTAAATATCAGATCTGAAATGTATCAAATGTTAGAAATGTTACATATTCCAGCAGTGAACCAGAAGGAAAGTGGAGAAGCAGTTTTCTTTTTATCTGCTAACATTTATCTCCTGCTGATTGTTAAAGAAAAATAAAACCTTTTCATTCCTGTTATACTTTATGCAAACTACAATATAATTATTCTGCAGTAGTAATAGCAATAAAAGTCTAAAAGACATCTCCTACTACTCCTCAATCTTCTTACTCTTCTTGTCCTTCATCATCATCATCATCATCATCTTCTTCGTTTTCTTCTTCTGTTATCATTATCATCTCCTCCGCCTCCTCCTTCTTCTTCTTCCTCTTTATTTATTTGTCATCATAACCTTCTTCATAATAATTTTCATTTTCTTCTGCTTCTTTTGTCCTCATCATCACTTTATTCTCTTTGTTCTTCTTCAATCATCATCATCATCATCATCATCATCATCATCTTTTTCTTGTTTTATTGTCATCTTTTTTCCTTCTTTTTGTTTTCATCATTGTCATCTTCTTCTTGTTCTTCTTTATCATCACGTTCTTCTTCATAATTATCTTCTTCTGTCGTTGTCATCATCTTCTTGTTGATCTTCTTTATCTTCTTTGTCATCATCACCTTCTTCTTCTTCCTCTTCTTTTTCTTCTTCTGACATTATCATCTTCTTTTTGTTGGCATCATCATCATCTTCATCTTGTTCTTCTTTATCTTCTGTCATCATCACCTTCTTCTTCCTCCTCTTCTTTTGACCTCATTATAATTTTTGTCTCATTGTTTTTCTTTACTGTCTTAATCACCATCATCATCATCATCATCATCATCATCATCTTATTTTTCTTTTTCTTCTGTCATCATCACCATCATCTTCATCTTGTTGTTGTTCTTTGTCTTTGTATTGTCACCATCATCATCGCTTCTTCTTGTTATTCTTTATCTTCTTTGTCATCATCACCTTCTTCTTCTTCTGATTATTATTGTTAAGAAGTAGTAGCAGTATAGTAGATGCAATATTATTATTGACTGAAGCACCAAAGGTGGAGGACTTGTTATTGTTGATGTTATAGAGTTCTCTGTAAGCTCCTGTATGTGAGAAGAGAGAGACTCCATGTCACATTAGTACCGCAGATAATAAACACACTGTTTATGCAGTGGACCGAGACCTAATCAAGCCATGACAGAAAAAACAGCCAAAGAAATCAATCTCACACCATTATGTCCGTACACTCGGCACAGCCCGCAGCTGGAATATAAAACACTCAGAGCTTCCTCCAAACTGCCAACCTTTCAATTTTCAAACCAAAACAGACCAAAACAATTGGTGTTAATAGTGAAGAACGAGGACCATTTTACTAGGAACCTCAATTCTCTACAGTAAGAGCCTAAAATTGGGTCTATGTATAGATTTATTGAGGGCAAATAGTTGGGTATAATTTTTATTTGAAAGACTAAGTTACCCATTTTTTTCTCTACATTGTGTCTGAAGAGTGCTTCCGTAGATTTAACCTGGAAACATGGGGCTAATGTAGCTAACAGGTGAAGGAATCTTATACCACTCTAATTAGCATCAAGTTAACTGTTAAGTTAATCAAGCCTAAATTACCACATACTTGCGTAAAACCATGTGATGTTATTATGTAATCTCAAATAGAGAAATAGGCACCAAATGGAACAAAAAACTTTAAAAGTTGAACCACATTTGGCTCATTAAGGAATTTTTCAATAATTATTCACTTGATATAGCCAGTGTAAAGAAACATTTTTGAATAGGAAAAAATTATATTTTTTACAGCAAAACATATAAAGGTGTCACTATATAATGTCAATGTAATTTATAAATGTAATTTGAATAGTACACATATAACATGTTGAAAATTAATTAAAAGCATACAATATATTAATACAGCATAATAACTAATGACTTCTAATGATTAGTCCTTTGAAGCATAGGTGTATTATTAACCTCTTTCTAAATAGTTTTACTGTATGATAACTATAATTAGAGTTATTCTCAGATGTATCAAATTACCATAAGTTATTATTATTACGTAACTCCATGGAAACCACTTCAAATTGGTTGAGTTATTCTAATGGAAGCCCTGCATAGTTCTTCTTTTTCTTCTTCTTCTTCTTCTTCTTCTTCTGCTTCTTCTTCTTTATTATTATTATTTTTATTATTTTTATTATTATTATTATTATTATTATTAGAGTATCAGCAATATTATTAGTAGAAAGTGAAGAAGGTATAGTAGTAGTACTACATGTCCAAAGTGGCCACACTACACTTCATGTTCGTCTTCTTCTTCTTTTTTTGTCTTCTTCTCAAAGGCACTAAAATGAAAGCCACTCCGGTATGGCAAATGTTAATTTAATCCAGTTTATGAAACCTCCTATTTAGCCCTTCAGGCAGTGCATTGTTTGGCTGTCCTGGCTATGACCTAATTCCTCTTGTCTCACCATTGACCGGAAACACACACACAAGGCTGAAACAGATCTTGCTGTAGAGCATATGTGTCCAGCTCAAGGCTTAGGATCAGGATTTGGCCCTAAAGGGGGTATAATTTGGCCCCCTAAAGGATCTGGCCTGCCAATTTGGCTGCTTACAAACAGCAGCACTGCAATTCCCATAAAGCATGTACTGTAAAAATGAAGTGTTCAGTCGACTAAAAAATGTGAAGGCAACAGTTTACACAGATCCTTTTGCATAATTTTAACTTGCAGTTTAACTGAAGAATCTTCCTTTATGTTTATAAAAAAAAGAGTCAGATGTCTTGTGTGAGCATTGGTAAAGTCAGTCCATTTTGGGAAAATAGGGTGCAAAAACATCATGCTTTGATTTTTTTGTGATGTCACAAGAAACAACACATACATATTTATTAAACAATTATAAATGTAGTCACTCAGGTTTTTTTAGAAAGCCCTGCCTTGCAGATCTATTCACTGGCTACTTCATTAGAAACACCTACCTTGTACATTCACTTACTTGCCTCCACCCAAAAAAGTTGTGCCATGGTAGTCTGTGGTGTTGACATGAGTGTATCAGGTAATGTTGTGTTGCTGGAATTTACACACATCTGCTCTGTGAACCAAAGTTAAAAAAATAATCCAGACACGAGCAGCTCTGTGGTCAAATGTTGATTGATGAAGGGTGTGAGGATGGCTAACACACATATGCAGGTGGTGGGCAGCTCTCCCTTTTCTCATTGGTGTCCCACAGTGTCCTTTTTACTGTAAATTTGTAATGGGTGCAGCAATCCAGGTGGAATGGAGAGATATTCTCTCTGGATTGTAGACATGTTGTCAATAACACCTGGTGGCACTAACCAGCAGGATAGGCTCAAATGAGGAAATGAAGGAAGAAGAATGGCAGGGAGTGTGTGGAAAAACAAAAACAAGAACTAAAAAACCTGTTGCGCCCAGGAATCGAACCAGTACCATAGAGAGGAAAACAGCAAGTGCTGCCACAGTGCAACAAGGTCTGAGAAGCAAATGCCATAAAGAATCTAAACTGAAACAGAGGCTTCACATAGCCAAGTACATTGGGCTTGCAGGTGAACCTCTTCAAACACACAAACACAACTTGCGGGCATCAGGAGGTGATTCCCAATGTCTGGTCAGATAAAACATCATGAAGGGTGGATCTCTCAAAACACACACACCAATCAAGTGAACTGTAAGGACTGGATCCACCCAACCGTGGCACCCAGGCTTACATAGGAACCTGCTGGGAATTACAGTTTTACAGGTAAACCTCTCTCAGATGCTCAAACACTCAATGGACAAGAAAAGGCAGGAAAATCTCCAGTCCCAGATAAGAAAACCCAAAGACATGGGCCAGAGGCATGGTGCTAGAAAATGTTTTAATAAAGCCAGGACAGAGAGCCTTAAAGAAAAGTGCTGGCCAAAAGTGCAGAGTCAGACCTGCACAGGCAAGATCTAAAGACATGGTACCAAATACAGTGGGAGAAGCCCTTAAGTCACCCAGCTGCAGGCAATCAGAACTGACGGCTGATGCTGAGGAACTGGAAAATCAGGAGCAGAGCTTGCCCCTAGCAGAAGAAGAGCTACATAGCAGTGGCCCCCCATACTATTACTCCCATACATTCAATATTTTATCATTATTATATTATTTTCAGTTTATGTCTGTTTGATCATCTAACCAATGAGTTTTAAGTTCTGTCATCATCAGTGGTGGACAGTAGTGGAGTACATTTACTTGAGTACTGCACTTAAGTACATTTTTTGAGTATTTTTACTTTACTTGAGTATTTATTTTTTGGTAAACTTATGACTTTCACTACACTACATTTCAAAGACAAATATTGTACTTTCGACTCCACTACATTTCTAAGAAGCTTGCCGTTACTTGTTCCTTTTGGCTCAGCATAGCTTTGTAGTCTGCTGTTGTTGTTTTTCTTTACTGAAATACAATTGGCTACATGCTATGCTCCTCACAAGAAGGGGAACCAATCACAGTCTCCGCTCACACCTGGGATTTGGAATTACGCCATCGTCGATTTGAGCTGAGCTCCTGCTTTCATTCAAACTAAAATCAGCAATGGAGATGGTTGGAGAAAGTCAGGTGGAGAAACTGCTCGAAATAACTGTTAGAAATAAAATATGGTTGTCCCTTTAATTGGATTTTTTATTTTCAGTTTGTCTTGCTGAAAAAGTTATTGATTCAGATAATTATCTAGATTAATCTGTGCAGGGCTTTCCCTGTTTTGTAATATTCTATGTTAAGTATGGTAGTTACCAGTGTTACTGTTTGTGAGGAGAAAAGTCTCTTGTTTTTTTTTTGTTTTTTTTGTTTTTTTGTTAAAAAAAAATTTATGGGGGGTTAAAAAATGACAAAAATAGTTGTCCTAATTTTTATTGCATTTTTATGCTAAAGTTTTACAGGTTGTGTAGACTTTTTGTTGCAGAGTGGTTCTATATGTGTCAGGAATCCCCCCTCTTCTCCTTCCCTTCATGGCTCTCCTTCTCCCATTTCCTCATACACCTCTACATTGCACTCCACTTCCCAACAGTCACTCCTCCTTGCACATACTGAGTCACAGCCTAGCCTAACAGTCCAAATCCCAGAACCCTCCTTGTTGCTCACATCACTCCTCTCCATGCACCTGTTCTCACTTCCCTACCTGATTACTCACAGTACTTAAGCTTTGTCCTCACTTCCAGTCACTGCTCTTCATTGCTGAGCCTCCCCTCTTTCAGGTACCCTTGTCTTTTGTCCTTCCTGCCTTGCTTTAGCCCTGTCTCTTAGCCTTTAGCCCTGTCTCTTAGCCTTAGCCTTGTCTCTTAGCCCTTAGCCCTGTCTCTTAGCCCTTAGCCCTGTCTCTTAGCCCTTAGCCCTGTCTCTTAGCCCTTAGCCTTGTCTTTAGCCCTTAGCCTTGTCTTTAGCCCCTAGCCTTGTCTTTAGCCCTTAGCCTTGTCTTAAGCCTCTCGCCCTGTCTCTAGCCCTGCCTCTCGCCCTGCCTCTAGCCTCTCGCCCTGTCTTAGCCTTGCCGTTAGCCTTCAACCTTGTCCGTCATATTTAGTCCTGTCTTGACCCTTATGCCTTTCTGTTGTTTATTGAGCCTGAGTGCCATCTTTTGTTTATTGAGCCTGAGTGCCATCTTTTGTTTATTGAGCCTGAGTGCCATCTTTTGTTTATTGAGCCTAAGTGCCATCTTTTGTTATTAAACTCATCTTTTATTTTTACACCTTTGCCTGTCCTCCATTTAATCACCCGGTGGCTACGCCAGCCTTACAATATGTCAATACATCATCAGGTGGTTTCAGTAAGTTACAAGGTTCTGTAAAAGCACTCAAAACAATACATAAATGTACTAATATTAGAAAATATAATTTGCACTTTTGAATACTTGAGTATTTTTAAATGCATGTACTTTTGAGTACTTAAGTATTTCCAAAAGTAAATACTTCAGTACTTTAACTTGAGTAAACTTTTGACTGAGCAACATTTAATTGTAGTTGAGTAAGTTTTGACCACAAGTATCAATACTTTTACTTAAGTACTAGAGTTGAGTACTTTGTCCACCATTGGTCATCATCAAGCAACTGCAGTGCTGGTTCTGAAAACTGTACCCTCTTCACTCTGGTGAGGTTATTAATAGGTGTATGTATTGTGATGTGACAGATGTACCAGCTGGTTGGTCAGTCTTTGAAGGGATGTGTTAAGTCGAACAAGCTAATAGTTGAGTGAAGCAATGTGGTAATTACCAATGGGAATCAAGCAGGGTGCTAAATGCTTTATCTCCGCTACTTCAAAACAGATAGTGGGTGATGCCTTACAATATTAAATTTTTTTTTTTTTTTGAGTTATCAGATGTTCAAGAGGAAATATTTCATTTAATAATACTTTAACGTAAAATGAAAGGCCCAATGTGAGTTGACATCATGTGACATTGTTATGCCAGATCACCACTCCAGTCACAAGCTACTGACCCTATATTTATACTCCTAATAGACATTTGCCAATCTGAGAGTTGAATTAATGGGACTCATTATAAATGGGACTCATTATCAGCTGCATGTATATTAATTCTGTGCTGCATTTAACTGTTATAGAATTAGCAGGAAAATAACTATTTGAGATATCATTGAGCAGAACAGTAGGCTATGCAGCTGAGAGTTGTGAGAGTACATCTTGACTTTTGATTGTTTGTTAGATAGCTTGGACTAACAATAAAAATGCTGCACATTCCTTTGCTTTTTCAGTATGTCAGCTAGCTTTTGAAATCTTTTTGTTTCAAAGCCAGTTCACTTTGCAGCTTTTATGCAGCTGATTGACTTTTTTTTGTTAATTATTTATCACTCCTTCTGTAGTTAGTGAAAAGATGTCTTGAAAAGAATGAAGGTAGAAAGAAAATCTAAAGGAACTTTGTTAGGCAGCTAAAGCCAGGCTATCAAACCTAGTACTGACCACAGTGTGTTTATAGACACTTTTTGTGGCATACTTAACAAGAAGATTCTGCTGTGAAGATGATCTCTACACAATAACATAAAAAGTGATGAAAACAATTGAACATAAATGAAATTGTTATTAATTATTAATAAATATGAATATATTATGTAAACTATTTTATTAATAATTATTAGATACTACAAATAATATACTAATAATAACTATTAACAGTTATTAGTATTATTAATAACATGTTAATAGTAATGTTGGTTCACTGTCTTTTTTGTTCACTGTCTTTTCTAGTAGTGTTTGTAGTTTTCTATTGTTACTTTTAAGTTCCACAGAAGGGTTAACTATTAATATTTCAGCATAATCAACTCACCCAAAGCTTCCAAACACAGACACAGATTCAAACGCCCAACATGTTAATAACTTACAGTGACAGGTCAATACAAACTGGCCAAACACTGGCTTACAACCAGATGGAGTGACAGTGGGGACAGCCAATCACACTTTAGCAAGAGACAGGAGAGCCAATCGATGAGCTTATGGGCGGTCTAAAGGGAAACAGGCTTCAGTTTGAGCTGCCATTTTCTGCTTGGCACTAGTGCTTGACCTGTTTCCATTTAATACAGTATAGTGCAAAATTGTTTTTGGATGGTAAAAACTGCAGGGGACCAAAATGGACTGCAGGGGACATCTCTCCCCTCTTCCCCCCTCCCAAGTTACAAATTACATCTGTGGCCTTACACAGTTTATCTAGAACCACAAATTTGTTCCATTTTTGTCTTTATACTATGGGTGGTACATACTTGGGGCACCCGCATGCCTAGGACAGGTACTGGCCGGACATCTTTCATTTTCAATGTGAGCTGGCAATTGCTGCAGCACAAATGTTGGTGACACAAAGTGGGTGGATTCAGCAGTGCAACAGTGTACACAGGAGGTGGACGTGAAGCTGAGCAGGCAATGTCAAGGTGTTTTACCTGGAACACCTAACGTAAGCCAGCAGCTCCATCAGTATTCAAATATAAGTTAATTCTTAAAACTTGACAAGTGAATATGTGACCCACATATATTATATATTTTAATGGTCTCTTCTATTTTCATTTCATGTCTGTGTGGTCATCTAGTCAATCTAGTTATTAAATTCTCTCATCATCAAGTCATCTCTTTGCTCCTGTAGTCCATGGAGAGCAACTGTATTGCTGGCTGTGAAACTGCTCCCAAGATTATTACTGTGTATGTATGTATGTCAGTGTGATGCAAGTCAGACAAAAAAGTGAACCAGCATGCACATTACAAGCTGGCCAGCATCAGTCTGATCAACAAGCCTAAAGCTGAGCAAAGCAATGTGGTGGGTACCAGTAGGAATCAAGCAGGGTGGTACTGTATGTGCTTTAACTGTATTCTGAAACTATCCCTTTTTGGTTGCTAGATAGATATTTAGAGGATAAACTCTTGTGGTTTACAACTTTACTGCTCTTTATGATTTATCTTTACAAATATATTAGGATGTTTGGAGGGGTATTTCATTAATTGTTGAGATTTCTGTTGAGTGTGATTATGGTGCATTAATAACCTAAAATGTAAGTTAATCACAGCATAACTGCTAGTACTTGTGTTGTTGCTCAATAGCCGTCAGTGTAGAGAATACTACATGAGTTTCTAAATGCAGCAATTGTGACCATTGGTGATACAAACTGCACAGGAAGGTATTGTATTTTATACACTCTGCAGTCACTAGTATGGTGTACCACCATGACACTTGTTTGTGAAATCAGGTCAGAAACACCCATGTTTAATAAGCAATTAGTTACTTGAACAAGGACAGGTTATCAACTTGAGAATCTGTAAAAATGAAGTATATTATGTCATGTTAATTTTATGCTATTTTGGAACCATTAATTTAATTACTAATGTATAATTACAATAATATTACATCACAAAATATGCTGGAGTATACTAGTCATTATTTTCACCAATATTTTCACATAATTGTATTGTAATCTTTGCTGCCGAATTGAACAATAAAAACATATTAAAGTGCATTAAAATTGTTCTTGTAATACAAACAATGTGCTCTTCAATCACATAATAATCTTACAAAAATAAAGTAAGCTTACTTTAAATGTGTTGTACTTTTCAACTGGGTAGTACAGACTAATGCAGTTGTATTAAAATGGTAGTGAAAATAACTTTTTATTAACTAATATACTCAGCATATATTAAGTGTGACAATATTATTTTAATTACACATTAGTAGTGACATATTACAAATTATTGGTTCCAAAATAGCATAAGGTTAGCATGACAAAAGAGTCATTGTTTAAAAAAAATTGTCTAATAATGAATAATTCAGTCTGATAATATGAATAATATATTTTTATTTGGTCATAGTGTAGTTGTTGTGATAACATCGTAACCTATAAGCCCCTTTTTAAACTTTGAGGATCACCTTTATTGATCAGTGCAAGGCCCTGTTAGCACAAACCTTTCAACAGATTAGCTGCAGTCTCTAACTGTACACTAGCAACGCTGAGCGATAAGAGAAAGATATCTGATAAAGTGGCCAGAGTATATGAAGAATGCACTAATAGAAATAAAGAATACAATTGCTCCAATTTTTGGATTCTGCCATGGTTCATTGAAAGTTTCATTTTTTATGAGCCGCTGGTTTTTAGTCAAAAGCAATAAATCACTTTTTACACCTGTACCAAAAAAAATAAATAAATAAAAAATGAAACAAAAAGAAGCAGCACACCATTTAAGGCCCTTTCAGCTTTATCCCACTCACTCTATCCTTAATGTCCTCATAGCAGGCTTTGATTATACAATATTCAAAAACGTGCTCTTACTGGCCCAACAAGTGCGTGTGAATGCATTATCACGTATTGAGTTGTTATGAATAATGCATTGCTTTAAAAGTTTAAGGGCGTTGCGAGCGTTTGAGGCGTGTTATTGCTTTGATAGTGTGTAATGTGGGTGCTTGAGGATAAGATGGTCAGATTTGTGCACAAGCTGCACAATCCTGATTTCCTGTTTCTATGGATACATTATTAATCTTGCGAGGCCTCGATGACCTGATCAAGGAGGTATAATAACATCCAGGAGGTATAATAACCACAGAGGATGTTGTATTTGTGGCTTTCACATGGACGACCTCTCGCTGTTTTCATTTCATTTTGCTCAGCGTTGCTTTGATTTTGCGATGCTGCTACGAGAGCCACTTAGAGACTCAGACGATGCTTAAAGCAAAGAAAAAAAAAAAAAATGAACGCAATTATTTCTTTTCCCCTAACTCAGCTGAGGCACGTTTGGTGTCTGAATTTTACTTCTTTCATTTTACACTAGAGCTACGAGGCTAATGTAGTCAACAAGTAATAGATGCTAATACAACACCTATTAGCAACATGTCTAAATGATCATACAAAGTTATCAAAAAACCTAAATCCTAATTTTAGCTTGTGTTTTATTTTTCTCCTGATGTGCTCTTATAAAATATGTGTGGTTTTATGTCATAAAAACAATCTTTTTTTTGACAGCAGGCATTTCTAGACTACAAACCGGATTCCAAAAAAGTTGGGACACTAAACAAATTGTGAATAAAAACTGAATGCAATGATGTGGAGATGCCAAACATCTAATATTTAAT
>BRDA01026996.1:0-19539 GCA_036984385.1 Crenuchus spilurus | reverse complement strand
TAAAATATTAGATGTTGGCACCTCCACATCATTATATTCAGTTTTTATTCACAATTTGTTTAGTGTCCCAACTTTTTTGGAATCCGGTTTGTACACATATATACACACACATGCTTGTCTAGTCCCTGTAGTGAAGAACTGCCAACAGAACAGAACTCTCTAGAGCAGATAAACACAAACCTATTGGCATCATGCCTAATACCAGGTGTGGGCTTCAGGGGTATATATCTCTGGTTTGATGTGGCTTCAGTACTTTTGGGATGAGCTGTGGATGAGGTGGGGTCAACATCCTGAACTCTTAACTCTTTTTCGCTGAATGCAATCAAAATCCAGTGTTTATGAGGTCATTCACATCTCATTATGAGCTTATTTTTGAAACAATAAAACACCCGTGATGTGAGACATATTCTTATTCATGTGTTTCACACTCTAACAAAGTAAAAATCAACACATTTTCATGTTTCTTATGTCTTATCCATTGCATTTGAAGAGTAAATTCAGTCCTAAAGGGACAATGCAAATTAAATGCCAAAACATTTTTTTTTCTGTGAAAGAAATGGATTTATTAAGATGTACGTTACTGTGAGTACAAACCTGTCCACTGTTCTGGTGAAATGCTTGGTGACAAAGAACAATGCTTTAATTTTACTGAATGTTCAGAATTTAATTGTTGTGTACTGTGTACACCTGTGAGAAAACATACTGCTCTTAAACTCTTTATTTAGTGTACAATATGATCAAGCAAAAATGTGATTAACTTCTCAACATAATGTGATTAATCACAATTAAATATTTTAATCCTTTGACAGCCATGTATCTCTCATAACATTGTTGGCACAGTCATCTGGGGGGTGAAAACACTATATGTAGATGAGTACATGAGTCAGCATCAGCATCCAGTGCTGTATTGATTAGCAGGTTTAGGTCAAATCTGGTAAGACAGCCTCCAATACTCAACCAACACCAATACTCAAAACTACCAATATCCCAGCTATTTTTGAGCAATGTAACATATTCATGTGAACTATTGGATTTTAAGTCGATTTATAGCCCATGCAGCTGTCATTTGACAAAAATACTATAGTCAACAGATGGCCAATTAATCATTCATTCCATATGAATGTGTATAGTTTCTGACCACCTCAGCGAGCCTCTCCTCATATCTGTCCAGCTTTATACAATATACACTAAACAAAGTCACTAACCATTATACCGGTAACACTCCAGAACATAGAACTTTAGGTTTCTGTTAGAGTGTGCAACAATATCTGTGGCCTTTCAACCGTTTTATGTAGGTGAGAAGATCTGCAACACCCTAGCAGATAAAAATCTTTTGTAAAGCATATTTTGTTGAGCAAAATAGTCACCAGCACTGAATATTATATATATATATATATATATATATATCAGGACTATATCTTCCCAGGAAATGTTCTTACCTTCCCTGTGGTTACCTGAATATGCATTCATTAACTCTTATAAACACTATATTAAATTAACCTAATGTTTATAAAGATGTGAGGACCCCGAACCTTTATGTTAACATTTCACAATTCATCTGCATAAAAATGATGGTTTTGTAGACATCGGCAGGTGAACAGAGATGTAGGTGTGAAATACAGTTCTTACCCTCTTCTGACCGTCATGTATCCTGTCCTGGCTCTCACTGAGCTGAGTCTGGGTATTACACAGCTCTGCCTCCAGCTCCCTGCACCTCTTCTGAGCTTCCTGCACCTCCTCACTCCCTTTCTGCTGTGCCGCTGTTTGCATAGAGCACAGCTCCGCACTGAGCCTCTCCACCTTCAGGGCAGCAACACATGGCACACTAAGTTATTAGAAGTTAACAGAGCACACATCTGAATCGGGCCCTTAGTGGAGATGACCTCTTGGCAATCAGCTTGGTGCAGCATTACCCAGAGCTCCTTCAGACTGACTTGGCCTTCTTTAACCAGTTCTTCAGCCATGTCTATGTATAACTCACACCATATCACAAAGTACCCCAGAGAATCACATAATGCCTGCAATCACATGTTGCTCACCTTTATATTACAATAATTTTTTTAAATAAAACTGCATAAGAAATAAGCTAAACTAAGCTAAGTCACCAATAAACTGTTCAGAAATCTCCACTCTCAACACAAAAATCACGAAGAAATATTTGGCCAATATTGACATCACAATGTTTTTAAAACTCACTAAAACATGCATTGATCAAACTAAACCATGCAATGGCTGAGGAGCATGAAGGAAATCAAACATTTCTTCTCACAATAACAAGATATCAGTTAGTTTTTACTGTATTTGTGTTTGTTAGCATTTATTCATAATACTAGTGGTGTTGGTGATGATGTTTTACAGGTAAAACACTAAGACCTTTGTTCCAACCACCACTCTGAGTATATACAGTAGGGAAAATAAGTGTTTGATACACTGCTGATTTTGCATGTTTTCCCACCTACAAAGAACGGAGAGGTCTGTAATTTTTATCGTAGGTACACTTCAACTGTGAGAGACATAATCTAAAAAAATACATCCAATCACATTGTATGATCTTTTAATAATTAATTTGAAGTGTTACTGCAGTGTTGAGGATCATCGACCTCCCCATATAAAACCTGCTTAGTGGTGGTCAGGGGCTTTAAATAACTGGGCAAAAGGGGGCTAACAAAGTATACATATTCTTGATTTTTCAGAATTTTTAGAACAAATTACTGTCCAAAATGTACACATTAAAACTAAAACTCTTATTGTACAAAAAAGATTAGTCACAAATGAGTGTTCCTGACACTACTATCCTCTCTCATAATAAGCCTTCTATAAAAAGAGAGGACAACAGACACCAAGCACACACATTCTGAATTCATTGTGCCAACTGTCAAATTGCTGGTTTTATTCTGGGCAGACATATCTAGAGATGTGTGAATTTAAGTATGTATGATGTATGGATTACAAGAGGTTCAAATACTTCATGACAGTCTGCAATTGAGTGGGTTTTGTGTCAAATATGTGTCATGTTAGTGATGAAATCTAATGCAGGTAAAGATTTCAATGTGATTTTGAAAGAGCGCTGCGCCAGTAGAGGGTTTTATATGAGAGTGAGAGTGTTTCGAACTGAGAAAGATGGAGAGTGCTACCTCAGCTGTCTGCAGACGTTTAAATCCCAGCAGAACTTCATTCTCACCCTCCACCTGGACCAGCCGTCCCTTCACTTCAGACAGCTACGAGACAGAAGAGACAAATCATCAAAAAAACAGGCTCCACTCCAAAGGACTTTCAGCAACTAAAAGCAATAAAGAACACGTCACATTCAACTGTCTGAATGCTCAGAGTTCCTGTTCTTTCTTTATAGTTAATACTGAAGTTAAGGTGTGTTGGTATTACATCCAACTGCATAGCATTACAGCCATCCATCCATTATCTTCCATTTCATCCTCATCAGGGTAGCGGTGAGTCTCCTACCCTTTACACTATCCTGTAAGCCCTGAGCTTAGCAGCCGTGGCCTGGTGGTTAGGGATTTGGTCATGTGACCGGAAGATCATCAGTTCAATCCCCGAACAGGTCATGACTGAAGCAAGGCATCAAACCCCAAATTGCTCCCTGGGAAAAGTGGGAAAAAGGGCTGCCCACCGCTTCGGGCACATGTTCTCACGGCCTAGTGTGTGTGTGTGTGTTTCACTGCACGGATGGGTTACATATGGAGGTCAAATTGTGTTGTGTGCAAATCACACTGGTAAAAATTTGAATCTAACCTAATCTAATAAAATGTTTTAAACAATATTTAAACAATAGTATTCATTTTTGGCTTCAAGGAAGTTAATTTCAATTAAATACAGTATGTTAACATGGCAGGCAATTAACAGATTATAGCAGACAACAATTGTTATAAGGCTAATTACAGCTTCTTTCACTGTGCAACTGTATTAGCATTGCATTTCTACAGCTCTATTCAAGCCACTCAAAGCTCACTGACATTTGGGACAGATATTGGAGTCACCTCAACCACCATGAGTGGTCAGCATCCACTTGGATGATGCTACAGCAGCCATTCCACACCAGAACTCAGAACACACATTAGCTATTAGAGAGGTAAGGACAGACTAAGTCCGTTTTTGAAGATGGAGATGATTAAGAGTGGGGAATTTAGCCAGGACATTGGGGTAAAAGCCCTGCTTTTTTAGAGAAAACTGACCAGGGATCAAAAACATTTATACAGTACAGTACAGTGTCCCAATCACTGCAGTGGGGCATTTGGATTCACCCAGAACACATGAAAAGCACCTCCTGTTGTCCCACCAACATGACATCCAGCAGACACACAAGACCTTGTAGGTCTCTCATCCAAGTACTGTAGCAGAGCTCGTGTTTTATGATTGATAATATAATAAAATCTGTTTAGACTGTACAGCACTGAACAAACGTTACGCAAGTTTAACTCAGATTTGTGCAACAAGAGCTTACCCTTCAGCTGGACAGACACTGCGGGCTCAGTTCTAATTATCTGGGATTTATTGAAACAAATGTAAAGAACTAGAAACACAAACGTCATTTTTTTATGCTTATTCAAAAAGATATTACTTATTTGAAGCAGAATCGTTAATTGAAAACTCAACATACACAAGAATGAACAACCTGAGAAAAAAGAAGAGAACTTTCATATGACTCCTCCCCTTTTCATGTATCTTAGAAAATAAGAAAGTGAATATAATAAACAGATGCTAGACAGGTCCAGGCCAGACAACACCAGCTGAAGTTCACTGGAGGCAACAGGTTACACTTGCATTGCCTTACTGTTGCTGCTTTTGTTCTGCGTGTTTTGTGTATTTGCTTTGCACTCTGTTTCTATTCAACACCTGTACAAGATTTACACTAACCAACATTTTTATGCAATTTTGCATATTTTTCAGCTACTGCAACCTTTCAGCATCTCTAGCAAGAAAGATAGAGCAGTAAGGTACTCCGCAAAGCCACCACCGCCAGCAAATGACCAAAATAGAATAAACAGACAGAAAGCTAACCATAAATGAATATTTATAAGCTATTACTAAACAACATAGCATAATATGAACATATAGTATATGTATTGCTAGGATTTCTCTCTACAGGAGGGAAAAGGTTGAGCCCAGTGGAAACCTTACGGCTTTAATGGGGTCTGGACAGTCTGCGGCTGGGCTGAATTACTTTTCACTCTCCCTCAGCACGGACCTCTCTCTCTCTCTGCTCACACAAGTCTGCCATGACGCCTAGCGACAGGTGACACAGCCTCTGCTGACAGACAGCGCTAGCCCTGCCTCTGATTGGTCAGCGCTTCTCCTCAGAAAGGGAGGGTTTCTGTTTTTCAAGCTGTAGTGCAGCAATCTTAACCGGCTCCCAGCGCCAGCCTCAGGCTGACTCTGCCGTCTTGTTTGTTTATGTATCAGACTGCTACTGCTTGTTTTTCTTATACATGAATGTTAGTTTTTTTTATACCTGTCAAATAGCTGCCTATGTCTGCACCTCCAACTCGTTTTGTCTGCCACGTAGTCCTAGCAGTCCCATAATAATCCGACGGACTTGCCACCTGTATGTTAGCTTCACTTGCCAGCATGTCTGGCTGGAAGATGGCTCCAGTAAAACACAGTAAACAGAGACATCCTGCCTGGATGCATATTTTCCTGCCAGTCCCAGGAAATCTCCAGTTTGAGTGTGCAGGGGAAGGCCCACCTGTCTCAAAGTAAACTCTCACCATGGTAAAAGAAGAACAACCAGATGCTAAGCAGATGTCCCTCATACTGAACTTTAGACCATGTGGTACCTTACGTAAGTCAGTATTAGTACCATGTACCAGAATTTTTATAAACTTACCTTATTTAGTTTTTTTAAAAAAGGAGAAATGCAGATTAATAAACACTCCATTAAAGATAAATGTACCTGAGCTAGATTCATTTTCACAGTCAATGAACATATTATTCATCATTAAGTAATGAAATATGAATAAAAACTGAAAAACAGCAAATATATGACAGAGATTATAAATATGATCTATATACTTGTGTCAAAATGTTGACACTGTTGGTACTCAATAAGCTATTTATTAATAGTTTCTCTTAAATTTAAGATAGGAAGAGGATTCTCTAATTGATTGAGGTCCAGAATTCCATTGATACGATGCTCTGAAAGATAATTATGGTTTTTTTTTTATTCAGAAATAAATGCTTCAATTAATTATTTATTTTAAAAAATAAATGCTTTTTATGGTTTATTCCAAAATATAAGGCACGTGGCTTATTTCAAGCAGAGTCGTTAATGGAAGATGTACATTGTGAAGAGGGTTTCAGCTTTCATATGACTCCTCCCCTTTTTCATGCATTCTAGAAAATAAAACGATGATCTGAATGTTAGTAATAGATGTTGGACCCACCAGCAAGTCCAGGCCACACAAAAGCACCAGGAAACACCTGGAGTGGTTCACTGAAGGCAAAAGCGTTGTTTACAGTGGTGTTAACTTGCTATATTCTATTCTATTCTATTGCTTTCATTTCATCCTGATTTTTGGTTACGTTTTGTTTCAGTTCAACACCTGGACTTGAAGACTTGGAATGAGCAACATCAGAATACCCCTTTACGCAATTACTGGATATTCTACTTTGCTACATTTCAGCATCCATAGCAAGGTCAGTGAGGTTAATTAAAGTTGTTAAGAGGTTTTCCTGTGTGGAATTCTGTTCAAATAGGTCTATACAATGTAAGGAATCCAGGTGGCCTGATCGCATGTCACAGTTTGTGTCTGTGAAGAGGTAAATGTCAGATTTGGCCATAATATAAATCACAAAATCTCACAAAAGCTGCATTTGCAAAAAAACACCTTCATTTTAATGTATGCACATGCAGATTGTATTCCAAGTCCTATTGGTCCTTTTAGCACAAAATATAATATCCATATAATGTAAAGGACAGTCTGGACTGAAATGAAAAATAACAAATTGGAGTCCCAATCAGCATTGAACAAGGCCTGAAATGAAACACGTCACTCACCTCACAGTCACTTAGCATCACAGTAATGCACATATTAGGCCCAGATGTATGTATGTGTGACTTCCACACAACATAAATATTCATAACTGACTATAATGACCATTTAACATAATTACAGCCCATACTGCATCAAGCTGAATGCTCAGAATAAAAAAACAGTAAATAAACACAAAGCTAGACTATTAAACTAGACTATGCAACTGCAGACAAAAGCACTGTGGAAAGACAGAGACAGAGACAGAGAGAGAGAGATTTAGGGAGAGATAAAGAGAGAAACAGAGAGAGAAGGCCTGAGCAGCCTGGGCCTGGCAGTGATTCCCTTACCTGAGCGTGCAGCTGCTGAGCCTGCTGTGCTGCGCCCTGGAGGTCCCTGCGGAGCTGCTGGCAGCGGCTGTGTCCTTGCTGGAGCTCCTGCTGGCTCTCCTGCAGCTCTCTCTGCAGCTCCCACAGCCTCTGCTCCTGGACGTCCAGCTATCGAACCACAAAAGGAGGCAGGGCGCAGAGGAAGAGAAAAATCAATCCACTACAAAGAGCCTGGCTGCATTCGCCTGTCTGAGCCCTCCATGATTTCAGCACCCAGCGCAAAGCCACCAAGACGAACATCCCGGCGTCCATCCAGAGCCCCTGACCACCCGCCCCCCCAACACCTCGGTCAGCCTGGACAGCTCCGCTCTGAATAAATAAGCAAAAATCAATCCTTCTTAACCAAATGCGAAATCCAGCCCATTGTTTGACTAGAGACGCCGAGAAGCTTAAAACAATTAACACGGTGCTTTTCTTTATGGAAATGTCTTGATGATGGCAAATATGAGGCGTCCTGTCTAAACATAAACAGGAAATCATTTAAGCGTATTGTGATATGACAGTTCAATTGAACAGTTTTTTCAACATTTTCACAGTCATTCAGAAACTTTCTAAAGGCCCAGCAAAATAAGTCATTAATAAATAATTAATAATTAACAACAGGATTGTCATCAACTAAAGAGAGCAAGAGAGAGAGGGGGAGGAGGGAGGGAGGAGAAGAGGGGAGGGGAAAGCAGTAAGGAAGAAATAGGAGGGATGGTAGACCCCTGGTACCGAGTTGAGTCCAGCAGTTTCTGCTTTTCAGACGTCGCTTCGCCGTCGCATGACGAAAAGGCACTTATCCAAAAAAAGGCCACGGGACGATCCAGCTGCCAATCAATTAATCAGCCTCGTTCATTAGAAGCCTGGGAGTAATCCACAAATTCACCTCAGTCTAAATCAGGCTCACGCCCACGCTTCCTTTTCCACCTCTGATTGCGCTGTGTTGACAAGCACGGCAAAAACCACCTTCCCATCCTCCTCTTTGGCATCCCGCTCAAATTCCTGCAGGATTCAGGACTTCAGATATGAGAGAGGAAAAGGAATCTTTTTTCTCTTTTTTTGCAGTTAATCCTAAAAAAAAATAAAGAACCCCAGCTCATCTCTTTCGCTCTGGCTTTCGGTGTGCGATGCAAGCCGATAACCCTGCTCTTTCTTTCTTTCCCTTACAATCGCTCTCTCTCTCTCTCCATTCTCCCCTCCTAAACTGATCAATACTTCATTTAAATCATGACATTAGCACACTACAACTGGAAAGAAACGCTGGAAAAGAACACCAAAAAAGCTCTGGTTCTTATGGTGAACAGGAAGACGTGAAGAGGATGCTTAAGTGATTAGCGAGGTTTCTTTGATTTGGATGTTTTTATTAGCTTTTAAGTCAAATGGGGGGAAATGTATGCGAGCATGGCATCATTGTTTTGATTTCGACTCCCTAGCCGCTGCCTGATCAATACTGTGTTTGAATCCTGATGCAGGGGCACTAGCACGATATCTCCGGACGTGAAATGAAATGCAAACGGTGCCGTCGTCGCCGCAATCAGTGCATATTTCAGACGTTTACAGGCATGCCATTAAGCGGCGGCAAACGATGTTCTGCTCTCGCGGACCCTTGTGTTTGCCTTTGCACTTCAGTGCATAATTGCACAATATAAATTACCCCTCACGCATTCATTTATGCATGCAATTTACAATGAGCGCAATCAATACAGTGTGCGATGCTGCACTCGAGCCGGGTGGAAGGTAATCATACATGCAGGGAGGAGGAGGAGGAGCAGGAGGAAAATACAGGAAGATAATTTCCCGCGGCTCATTGGCATAAATGAGAGAGAGGGAGAGAGCGATGAACAGGCAGACGTGAGGAGAGAGATAGAGAGAGAGAACGAGAAAGAGAGAAAGAGAGAGAGAGGTTAATCTGCCTGTTGGTTATTAGTGAAGTGGATTTACCTGAGCGCTCTGAGCATCGCGGGCCTGGTGAGACAGCAGCAAGTCTCTCCGAAGCTTCTGGACACTCGCATCCCGACGGCACAACTGCCGCCCATGGTTTTCCAGTGCCAAAAATGTGGGCGATCAGAGCAGAGGAAGGAGAGAGGGGTAGAGAGAGGAAAGCGAACAGAGACAGAGGGCGTGAGGTGGTTTTAGAAGAAAAGAGAGAGGGAGAGAGTCAATCACACGGCTAACACGCTCCCATATTGTAGGGTGCCAATGTCAACCAATGAGCAATTAGGCAGACAAAACTAAAGTTATTGATCGGGGTTTGGGGCTCTCTTTTCCAAGGCTAACTAGCCTAGCCATCTGTGTATGTGTGTGTGTTTGAAATGGCTGCAGGCAGAAAGCAGGAAGGGGGGATGGACAGGCAAGGTAGCTCTCTCTCTCTGGGCCTGTAGCACTGAGAATGGGAATGGTCATTACCATTTAGTCTGCTATTGATCTGCCTGCCACACTCACAACACATGGCCTCTCTTTCAAAAATGCATGCACAAATGCAGTTATATTACTATCATGCATGCTAACAGTCACAAGTATTGTTCTATAGACTGTCACTGTTTGCTGTCACCTGTTAAACTGAACATTTTCCCTGACAACGCATACTCTGACTTCAACTATTTGAGTCATTTAGCCACAAATTCATCTGCTCCAGATGCTCAATCTACTATGGAAGAAGGTTGAAGGAGGACAGTTACACCACAGTATGTTCACGAATGTAGAACAAGAGAACCTTTTTCTTTTTCAAACACATATTCTAGTTGAAAACTGTGCACAGATCTCAAATTCTAGGGATTAACTGTGTTTACTGAAGTTGTTTATTAACTAACATCTCTGCTTCTTGTGATTAATAGTGTTTATTGAAGCTGTTATGGGGCTAATATCTCCTATTCCTTTGATTAGTAGTGTATATTGGCTTTGGTTACAGACTAGTATCTCCTCTTCTAGTAAATAATAGTGTTTATTGAGGTTGTATATGGAGTAACATCTCCTATTCCTTTGAATAATAGTGTTTATTGAGGTTGTTCATTAACTAATGTGTGATTAATAGTGTAAAACAGTAAAACAGACATTTGTATGACCCCACATTCTGACACTGTATAAAATCAAATGTGTGTGTTGTGTGTATATTTCACTAATACCTCACTCTTCAAAATTTCTACTCCTCGTCCTGCTTGAGGATCACCAGATATCTACAGAAGACAACAAACAACCAATGAAAATTGGCACTTGATCAATTAGGAGTGGGAAAATAAACCAATAGTAGATTCAGGTTTGAACAATAGACTGAGAAATATCAAGAATGGGAAGCAAATGGTGGTGGTCAGTCTGTCTTGTTCTCAAGGTCTAAAGGACAAGAAAAAACCAGTGGGACCATTTCAGGTGACTGAAGGAGAAAAAGACCAGGAGAGTTTTGGCAACTGAGACATCTTTTTTTTATGAAAATGCCTTCATTCTGAAAGCACAAAGTTGATAAACGTTGGCGGAAGGTGGTGATGAGGCCACCTGATCCCTACGCCGTGCTCTCCAGCCTACATTAATGCCTCTGGAGGACAGTTAGCTAATGCTGATTGCCTTTAACCCTGTGCACAATGGCAGCCATGGCCCCAGCTTCCCCTCCACTTCGGCACGCTCAATTATTCCTTCACCTCCCACGGCCAAGGACATTCTGAAAGCACACAATCAAGAAACCAAGCCTGCAGAATAGCACTCCATTAAAAAGGTGAGGAAAGTACATTAGAAGCCAAGCTATTTTTGTTGCCGATGGAAAAGGAGGGAGGGCCCAAGTGCTGCCCAGACGCTTTCCAATAAGCACTTCCTGATCAAATCATCACAACTGTTAATGCTTGTTACCAGTGCAGAAGGAAAGAGTAAATACATTCATTAGCTCAAAGGCAGATCACATGTGGGTCCTGAATGTCTGAGCTGCTCTGCATGGCTTTCTGCTTCTCAGGTGCTGCATCCTTCAGTGTGTTTTTGAAAATCAATGCTGATATTTCCAGAGAGGCAGAGGCGATAATGAAAGGTGGGGGTAATAAAAACCCGGCGCGGTGATTGCTCATTCCAAGCAGCTTCAAACAGACCCCTGCATCAGTAGGACACCTTTAATATTCGGACTTTTCACGTCACTTCTGACTAAATCCCTAGCAACCACCATAGCAACACACTCCGACTCCGACGTGAAATGCATGGCAAGTTGTGCTCGCAACAAGAAAGATGGAGAAAGGAAGGGTGGGTGAGAGAGAGAGAGAGAGAAAGAGAGAGAGCATAAACACCTCAGAGAAGTGAATTAAGTGAGAGGCAGAATGTGAAAAACAAACCTGATACACGCTCATATGAGTGACCAAAGCTAAACAAAGCCTGATATGTCTGTGCAGCCTGAACAATGAGGCAGCAAAAGGCAAAAATGGACATGTTCAAAACACAGAAGTGAGCTAAACCATTATAGCAAGCATGATGGAATTGTGACAACATTCTGAAAATGTTCTTGCAGCATTGATATAATGTTGTGATGAGGTTCTGTGCTTGGGTTATGACCACACACAAACAATGTGAAGAAAACACTCTCTCATAACAGTACACATCCATGTCTGGGATATATTCAACAGTAAGCAAACAGTTGGTTCTTGAAATTGACAAGTAGGATGCAGAAAAAAACAGAAAGGCATGAAGACCTGAGCAACTCTGACGAGGTCAAATTATGACAAGACAACTGGGTCAAATCTATGAAACAGCAAAGCTTATGAGGTTCTCCTGGGTCAATGAGTGGCCTCCAAATTCCAAAGATTTCAATACAATTTTCATTGATTGAATGTGCACGAATAACAAATCCACATTGGCTCCACCTACTTTTATGACTGCTGCTAATGTCTTGGTGCCAGATATCATAAGGCACCTTGGTGTCCATGCCTTAGAAGGTTGGTGCTGTTTTGGCAGCAAGAGGAGAACCAATGGCATACAAAGCATAGCAGAATATGGCTGTAGTGCTTTGCTCTTCATTTTTTAAATCAATTTAGCATTCAGTAACCAACAATACTAATACTTGCAAAAATATAACCAAGCCTTAGACTATTTTGTTGGGTTCTGCTTCTCTTAAATTTAAACCAAAGGGAACCCTGCACAGTAATCTAAAGGCGAAGCAAATAAAACCATTTAAGATATACCTTCCATACTTGCTTTTATGTATTCTATTAACTATTTTCAGCTACCAATTCTACCAATGCTGTGACAATAATATTGGTATATATCATATATAGCACTAGATCATCCATCCATCCATTATTTTATCCACTTAATCCTGATCATGGTCACAATTAGTCCACTACCGCCGAACTGGGTGCAGGGCAGGGCATTACGGATTATCCTAGCCAAGTCCAGGACAGGGCGCCAATCCATCACTGAGTGCATGAACACACACTCACATGGACAATTTAGAGTACTCAATTCGCCTGACCCCCATGTTTTTGGCATATGGGAGGAAACAGAAGACCTCGGAGTAAACCCACATGGACATAGAAACTCCACCCAGATGGGGACTTGAACCCAAGACCTCACTGCTGAGAGGCGAGCGTGCTAACCACCAAACCACCATGCTGCCAGCGTTAAATCAAAATACACTCTTCTTTGTCCTTTGGCTGTTCATTCACATGGAGAGCAGTTTGGATGTTTTCCATGTGGGGAAAGGGTGAACATGATGGGACTCATGTCAACAGGTAAAAAAAATCAAAAGTGGGGCCCATTACATGTGGGGCTCACCCCCACATTCACATGAGAGTTTTGTGGAGAGCAGTAATGACCTATAAGTGAGCCTCTTCCCCAGGAAATTTCGGCTTTCCCCCCTCGCATCTGCTTTCCTAGTCTTTGGGATCCTGGCTCTCAGAAGCTGATGAGTTCAGTCAAACTTCATTAAGTTTATAGCCCCAGCCCAGTGCTCCCTGGTGGCAGGCTATGTGGAATGAGCCCATCGCCTGGCAGACAGCGCTTTACTGCTCCATCTCACAGGTGGAGAGAGGGGCACTCTCTATCTCTGTCACTACCCCCCCCTTCCTCTTTCTCCCTCCAGCACTTGCTCACTCTCTTGCTTTCTCCCTCCGGGGTCAGTGGGGCTAGGGGTCTCAGTTCTGTTCATCATTCTCCGATTGGGCTGCAATAAATCCAGGGAAAATGCATTTATGAATGCATTCATGTGACTGGGAAATCCATCTTGGGCCGCTGTCATGTCGAGGAGAGAGGAAGCTAATGCAGGGAGGTGGAGGAAGGCTCTGTACAGCCTGCATGACTGCATCCTGCTTCTGGCTGTGTGTCGTTTTCTAACAGTATTTAATTTGCAACCCGGCCATTTCTGCCTCCACATTGCAGGTTGAGTCAGTGTCCATTTTCTAACTTACAAGCTCATTTAGGCTGGCATACTGCAATGCAAATGCCCCTGGTTCAACAGAGTGGCAGTTAGCCTATTTCTTTTAGCGATGAAACATATGTTAGGCTGGTAGTACAAGTCAAGAGTGCCTTAAGATCACTGAAGCATCTTCCTGGGGTCTTTTAAGAGTGTGGGAGAGGAGAACTCTGGGCCATCCAGTGAGTATTTATTACAAGTCGTGGCAGGGCTATGCTGGCTGAGGTGCTGGGAGTAGCTATTAAACAGCTCCAGGGCTGACCCCTGGTTTTAAGCGCCTGGGGATCTGACAGGCGAGGCTGCAGGGGCCACCATAAATGGATTTCTTAAAGTTTCAGTCCCGTCGGGGTGAGGCTAATGGAGGGCTCTAGGAGAACAACGAAATAACTCGCACGCATCTTCTGCTCTACCTCAGGCTAGCATGAAGATTTCACATACATGACAATGGCAAAAACATCTGAATTGGAATTAATTGACTTTAGAATGTGTGCAATAGCACATTTTCGTCATTTATACACTGGGACAGCAGGAACTGGCCCCTGGACTTACTTGAGGTTAAATGAATTGCTAATGTGTTCAATGTCAGGAGCCATCAACATAGATCAAACCCATGACTTCCTGAACCTTCACTACATTGGGGTACCATCAGACTACTGAGGTAATATTGCTGTAGGTTAAAGTAAAGTGAGCAAACATATGCTGTCTATGCAGCAGTTTATTCTATTTCTATAACATGGGATGGACAGAGCTGCCTGAACCACCAGCCTCCTGGATAATAACAGCAATCAGTCCACATCAGAAAACTCATCACACTTTAGCTATTAGAGAAACTAAGCCTTTTGTTTATGATGGAGATGATTAAGAATGGGACCATAGATCTTTCCTTGACCTCAGAGAAACCTGGACCTTGGTTTTACATCTTGTGAACAACTGTGTCCCTGTCACTGCACTGGGGCATTGGGAACCACACAGAACATGGGAATAGCACCTCCTGTTGTCCAACAACACCACTTCCAGAAGTCACAGAAGCTTTTCCTTTTAGTTCTCCCATCCATGTACTAACCAGACCCAGAACTGCTTAGCTTCAGTGGGTTGTGAAAGTGCTATGGTTTACAAAATTCACAATGGCTTTGTATTTCACCAAGATATCTGTACTTTTATTGAACCTGTAATTAAACTGACATATCTAGTGAACTTCAGCACTTCAATCAACAAACCAAAATGTGTGCTGATTATTATATTAACCTGCAAAGTTTGGTGGCAGACAGCTGTTCATGCTGTGTTGTATTTAAATCCCAAACTGCTAGAAAGCAGTGAATACATCTTCAGCCATCAGACTCTTCTACGCTAATGGAAACAAGAAGCATAATGGTGCACCACCAATGTCAGCATTAGCAAACCTAGCGTTAGTTTAATTACAATACTGTATATCACAAAATATTGAATAATAACCCCTGTATAACCATAACTATATCATATTGCCAGGTTCATGTCAATACACAGCTCTAATACTGACTATAATTCACTATTCCTAAAAAAAAAGGTATTCCTACATTTCAGTCACCTGCCACCCCGCTTTCAAAAATCCCAACTAAATGAGAAAGAAAAGATATAATACATATTCAAAGCGAGCACACTTGCTGTGTGAAATGACAAGGGACTTTATGAGAGGGTGCAGGGTAGAAACCCACTTAAAGGCCTCTCCTGATTCAGCTCTATGGCACGCAGCTTTAAGATTAATTAATGAAGCTCACAATGGAGGATTATGCTGACCGGATTATTATTCACAACAATGCAGCACCCGCTCCCAATTACACACTGTGAGGACCTTGGCTCTTGGATTGGTGTTGGCTATAGACACCCAAATGCACACTCGCTCTCAGCTGCTAAATGTCATATAAACCCCTAAGCAGCAGCAAATGAGTCCAAGGATTACTCTTTTCTGGCATTCTGCTGTAAGACTGCTACCTTTCATATGAAGGAACAAAGAGCTTAGTCGTTGGATACTTTGGGCTATATTTAAAAGAACAACCTTGCATTTCATCTCTCCCCTTCACTGCTGTTGCTGGAAGTCCATTAGCAGAGCTGGACTTTGGAGCACAGCCGTCTCATCCAGCTTGCATATCCGTTCAGCTCGACTTCCTGACAACGATCTCAAACCGTCTGCAGGCCAATCAGGCCAGTCTAGCATTTCTTGGGGCAGTTCGAAATCAAATTAGCTGAAGCGATGTTAATTCTGAGCAGCGTTTCATTAAAATGAGAAAAAGATAATCGGCGCCAAAGACTCCATGTCCTTCGGCCTAATCTAATAAGGCCGCATTTTGTTTGTTTTAATCACGTTTAAGCAGCGGAAACAGGCGGACATGACTGAGGCACATTGCCAGGGACATCTCTTCCTTACATGGCTGCCTACTGTCCTCCAGTCAGCCATAATGTCAAGGAGGACAGCCTCCAACCTCCCCTCGCACCACATTTTGATATCATGCTAATTCTTTACCAAACCATGATCCAGGGATGGGTAAAATGGCAAAATTGTAGTATCACATATACTATTACTACTATACAAGTACTACATACTACTAAAAGTACTTATGTCTGAAAGTACATATAAGTGTTTAAACAAAATAAATATTACATTTCTTGACAATAACTCAGGTGCAGCATTCTGAAGCCCTCACTGAAAACTGTAGTTGGTTCGTGTTCTTTAAAGGAATGATTCAGTAAAAAATCGAATATTCCAGCTTCCCCAGATGTAGTTGATCAGCCAAGACATGTCTGACATGTAGTCACCCAAACAGCCCAGTCACTTCAATACTTCACCAAAACTTCTCTCAGTCCACACACAACACATCCAGATCTTAATTAATGCTACACAGACTTGTCAGTGTAGTCTAGGACACAGTAAGACTTGCTGTCAACTATATCAATGACCAAAAAGTCATTTAGCTCAATGTTGTGGCAGCCATTTTAGACATTCATCTCAGGAGTAGGAGTGCTTTTAGAATCAGTTTTACTGATAATTTGTGAATACCAGTCCTGCTGCTGTCTGGTGTGTTTACACATATCAGGGAAGGTTTTCTCATTGTTATAATTGACAGTCATACTTTGTCTTAAAACAGACCGACTAGACTATCAGACTTTAGGTTTAAGTAAGTTGAGAGATATTTGGTGGCATATAAAATATTTTTATGTAAATGATTTGAGCTATTGTGGTAATACTGGGTTAAAGTGTCTATCTGAGTCTAGTTTCCATGTTCCCCTTGTGTGGGTTTCCTCTCACAGTCGAAAAACATGGAGATCAGGTGAATTGGGTACTCAAAATTTTCTTTGTGTGTGTGTGTGTGTGTGTGTGTGTGTATGTGTGCACCCAGTGATGGATTAACACCCTGTCCTGTGCTTAGTTAGGACAGTGTAATGCCCTGCTCTGAGCCTAGTGAGGGGGTAGGGGACTAACTGCGACCCTGATCAGGATTCAGTGGATGAGATGATGGATGGATGAGTAACTTCTGAGTCCTAGTGTTTGTTAGCAACATTAGCCTCAAAGCTCTAAACATGGACTCCAAACTAAATCTAAAATGTACACATTTTTACCATGTTTGATTTGCTATTTTCTGTAGTTTCTAAAATGTGATTCATTAACATGCTTTTAATATTTACTGCACTTTTCATAAATAATATTTAGAGTAATATTTAGGGAAAGATGCAGATTAGCAAGTTACCTGTTAGCATTTGTGCCTGACTGGGTAATGTGACCCGCGGAAGACACAGTCTAATGTTCCCAACAACAAGCACCAAAAGTGAAAGTAAAACTGAAAGTCATAGCCACAGCAACATGTTAGGAAACGACAAAAGTCTTTATAAAGAGATACCCGCTGTTGGTCTGGAGGGTTACAGGGGTGGATGTGGCATCACAATGCTGACTCAACATTGTAATATCTGTCAGCATTTGACAATTGATGATGGCTTTTCTGTGTTCAATGAACCACTCTTACTGATTTACTGACACTATTCAAGGCATGCTTAGAAAAGCTCATTATGATGCAGTTTAACATGTCAAAAATAAATGTTATCATAATGTCATCT
The DNA here is from genome assembly GCA_036984385.1 of Crenuchus spilurus. NCBI lineage: Eukaryota > Metazoa > Chordata > Actinopteri > Characiformes > Crenuchidae > Crenuchus > Crenuchus spilurus. The sequence continues at coordinate 1,726 of BRDA01026996.1, read as the reverse complement.
TATCATCCACTGTGAGATCTGAAACTACGCCATTCACTCTAATTAGTAGTAAAATATAGCAGATACCAATTCTGTGCCTTAATGTCAAACACATTTATTGATTGTTTATCTTTAAATTTACTGTGCAACCTGGGATAGCAGCCACGTTTTGCTTTGGGTGGCATTATGTAGCATCATTTTACTCTTGTCCAGACATTTACGATGTGTATTTATATATTATATGCATGTTTATGATGTGTATTTATATTATATGCACGTTTATGATGTATATTTTTTATACTGTGCTGTAAAAGTGGAGGTAGCTGAATCAGTGAAAACATACACCTGAAAAATCTTCAGCATTAAATTTGTAAAAACTCATCAGATTTTCCTCCAGTTAAAAAAGGGAGGGCTTGGTGAGGGAAAAAGGAATAAAAACAATGTAATTCATTCTTTATCAGTGGAGCGATCGCTTGAACGGACTCAATCAGTCGTGTTGTGGCTTAGTGTTGCTCTGCTTCAGCTCCTCATTCTGTGTGTCCAATCTCTGGTGTGTCATCTCCGCACACATTTATAAGGGGCCGGGCTCTTGATTATCTCCCGGCCTTTTTCTAGCGACTTCCACCGCCGCATGCTCCAACGTATGAACTGAAATGAGGTGGCTGTCCAGGTCGCCCCCTCCATCCCCTTCCCTCCGCCAGCCTGCTGTTAATCAGCAACCAGTACCCCCCCCCTTGCGCTGCACTGGACCGCATACATTAGCATTCATCAGTGTTCCACACCCTCCTCCTGGCCCCCCACTACACACAAACAAAAGGTTACACCTCTCCATCTCTCTCTCTTCTCCATCTCCTTCTTTCTCTGTTTCTTCCTCTCAAATCCCTGTGAATCCTGCTATCTTATCTGGCATAGACAGACGAGACAAAATGCTTTAATGTGGGTGATTGTGAGCGGATTTGGCCGGCACAAGCCAAATGATAAATCATGGTCTGACCAGCAGAAGCACTTAGTTATCATAATCGCGTCATTCTCACTGTAATACCACAAGCTGTGTTCTTCATCAAATATTGATGCATGCATAATTAGACAAGGCCATGTGTGTATGAACGCTGTTTGTGCCCGAGTGTGTGTGACGTATGTAAGTTGGTACATGGGGTAAAATGTGAAATACAGCATCACAGATATTATGAGATGGTCATTGAAAGAGATGAGAAATGAATGAGAAAGCTCATAACAAAACAAAAGACCCAACTCAACAAAAAGAACCACTCAACTTGCACGGCCCGTCCCATTTGTTTTACACATGTGCAGTGGCCAAAACAGCCTGAAGCTGTTTTTCCAGCATTTTGAGTCAAACACTACACTTTATTTCTATAAAGCTTATCAGTTTTCAGCACCACAAATCTAGGTTTGAAACATTTACTTGGATTTTAGTATTGTGTATGTACAGTAGGTCTTTGGCATTGGAAGGAAGGCCATCAAGTGGCAGGACTTATGTTTTGGTATTGCTGTGTACTGGCAGTGTTGGGAATAACGGCGTTAAACGGCGTCATTATGTCAGTAATGGGATAAAATAATTAATTACTTTTCCTGTCGTTATAACGCCGTTGACGTTACTGGTCATTAAAAGCGGTGCGTTACTATATATTGACATACTAACAGTAATCCGAGCGGACCTCTGCTCAGGATAGTGAGGAGTAACAGGTGTTACACCGAGAACTGTGACCTGTCGAGATCTGTGACTTGA
>BRDA01026990.1:0-13417 GCA_036984385.1 Crenuchus spilurus | reverse complement strand
ACCAGGAGCATAGCTCCAGATGGTATCGCTCTTAGATTCAAAGGTTCTCTCAAGCTTCTCCACCACGGCAAGGTAGCGATCTCAGGAGAAGGGTTGTCTTTGCATAGCGACACTTAATGAATGTTCAGTTTTCAGAAAGGTGATGTGGTCTGTATAATGCAAAGTGTAACACTATAACAAAATATTTTTAATCGTTTGAAAAAGTTTTTTCACGAACTTTTAGAGCAATAATAGAAAGAAAACTGAGTGTATATACATGTACTTAATAATTTTACCATAATTGAATTTCCGTAGGAATCCGATTATTCAAACAATGCGGAATTTATTAGATTGGAGTAAGATCTATAAATTTGATTAATAAATCTAATAAAGCAGGATTTTAACACTTTAAACTTTAAACTTTACTGCTGTCAGTCTAATGCCTGAAAACAAACTGGAAATATAACACAAAGCCTGATATATGGCGAATATATATTTGTAGTAATGTATGTTCGTATTTTTAAGTAAAATGGCTTGGGTTTTATATAATATTTAAAATATTTATATTTATATATTAATATTTATATAATATTTATGTCCGTTTAGGTCAATTATCTATTACGTCAGAGTCGATGGTGGACTTCCACTTCCTGTTAAATAGCAATGAATAAAAAACTATTACAATAATTGTACTCAATATATTTAATAATAAATTTCAAAACAAGCTAACAGTTTTGGGGTGTTCAGTGGGGGGGCAAAAATATGACAATATTAGATGTCAGCTTGCATTTGTAGCTAAATTGCAAACTTGCAGCCTAGTAAGCTAACTAGCATAGCTAGCTAGCCACACGAAAATGTTTGCCCTCACTAGCCTAGATTTTGTATTATTTAAAGTTGTACTATTATTGAGTATCACCAAGTCAATTTCAAATACAATTGTTACGACCCGCCCGTAACACAATCCTTCACAATGTAGTCTATTATTTTGGGTCTATCACCATAATAACGGAAGGATTTACACAACATTATAGCATTTCAACAGTTCTCATGCTAATGTTTTACATTCAGTTCTTACTTCATCTTGGACAATTTGCTGTGATCTTCCTTAGATGTTCAGATAAATCAAATGCTCAAAGATGACTGTAGATGGCAGCATTTCTAAACAAAATCTAATTAAAATGACTGCAAGTACAGGTGCCTCTCAAAACATACTGAAAAGTTAATTTATTCAGTAATTCAATTCATATATTATATAGATTCATTACACACAGAGTGACCTATTTTAAATGTTTATGTCTTTTAATGATGATGATTATGGCCTACAGTCAATGAAAACCCAAAAGTCAGTATCTCAAAAATTAGAATATTATGTAAGACCAATTCAAAAAATGATTATAATACATAATAAAAAATTTTAAAAATCAAATCAAATTTATTTATAAAGCGCTTTTTACAACTGATGTTACAAAGCAGTTTTACAGGTTTAGTAATAACAAACCACCAAATCATTCATCACTAAATCCCTACATTTCTTTGATAGCGGCCTTCATCTCATCTGCATTGTTGGGTCTAGTGTCTTTCTTCTTCCTCTTGACATTAGCTCATAGATTCTCTCCTACACTTTAGTCATGTTTAGCTTTTATGTATGAAGATAGAGGAATAGACAAAAATGAAAAGAACTTGCTAATTACCAACCAAATCATCAACCATTATTGAAATGTAATCTCATCAACATGTTCATCTGATTTAAACATTGATTAAAGATGCCTGTCTGAACAAAGCAAATAATACAGGTCTGTGGTGTTTGAACACAGTTCCAACTCATGTACTGTCTAACCCTCTCAGGTTCCTCAACTTGTTTCCCCATTTAGACTCTGGAAACAGATCCTGAATGACCAAAGAGCCTCCGCTGGTCCAGGTTCAGAAGAAATACAGCACACTAGAAAGTTGATCATCAATTTTATTGCATTTCTTGTCCTCAAAACATTTCCCTAACATTAAGCTTTGATTATAGAAATAATGCTTCCTGGATTTTCAATGTTTTAAGAAAGTTCCAAATTATAATTTCACAAAACATCTTTCTTAAGCTGGAAGAATGTTTCAAGGCTCCAAAAACAATCAAAAACAATTTTACTAACATTGCTGAAACATTATGGAATGTTATATTAATATTACTTTCTGTTAGCTGGGATCAGAGCCTGTTTTAACAATGGCCATAGTTACACTAGATGTGTAAAATTGAATAATAAATTACAAAATCCACATCCATTTTAATTAGCCGTGTTTGCGTAGATTTGCTATAATAAGTTCATATTTCATAATTCCACATTAAAGTTGCAACCAGAGCTGAAAAAGTAACAGCACTTCAAGGTCCCTCCTCCTCCTTTCATCTCCAGCTCTGCCTCCAAAGCAGTGTCATGAGCAGTGGTCAGACACTCCCCCTGACTCCGATTGGTTGTGTCCAGCTGCAGTTGCAGGAGGTGACTGATCCTGATTTACTCACAGATTATGTTTCTCATGTACTACTGTCAGGACATAGTGACAGTTTTAGCTCATTTAATTTTTTAAAGATTATCATTCACAAATGTAAAATAACATCCTTAATAATAATAATAATAATAATAATAATAATAATAATAATAATAATAATAATAGAAATATAGAATAAAAATACAAAGTGCAACAAAGTTTAAATTATAGTAATCTGGACTCAGGGGCTTCATTCTTGTCTTTGCCCCGGGCCCCAATATAACAAAATCCACCCTGGCAGGGATGGTAATGAAAAGTATATGTATTACAGTGTGTGTGTGTATAACTTTGAACTTATAAGGATGTTTATTTTATAATTGTAGAGGCTATTTCATCATAATTTGGCCAATAGAAATGGACCCTGTCCACTTCTGTAATATTTCTCCATGTGACTCGGGGGTAATCTATTTAAAAATAGCTGGGGTACAACTGAGCTGTGGTTTAAATAACTGAGAGTTACTTCAACAGAGATCCTCTTACATTCTGGAAGTCCACAGAGGTCAGGTTCATGTTGGGGCGCAGACACACACACACACACACATACATAATTTTCAAATAAATTTCCCATCCTTTTCAGAGTATAACAAAGATGCTATATTTGTAAATAATATGAAATAATGAATTATTTTTTAACATAAATTAAATTAAATCTTACATTTAAAACTATGTTAATGTTTACTGTCATTGCCATAACTGACCACTTAGTTGAAATGTAACCTGTTGCACTAAGTAACTCACTGCTGAACATCTTAACTGAGTGAAGGTCACAGGTGTGTTGAGCTGTGTTTATAATGAAAAGTAAACTACAACACAATCAAATAAATACAACTGATGGTCAAGATGCTAACATAGCAAATTTATTGAGGACATGATAGGTACAGGGGGAAATACCATCAGCTATATAAAAATATATGAATTTGCTCAATTAACTGGACACGAATGTCCTTGTGACTCCAATGTTACTTCACATTGTTTTGAAGTTGTATTATACTGTGAAATGGCACTTTACATTTTCAGCTCTTTAGGCCCAGCGTCCACTGGAGGCAAAATTCCGGCTCATAGAGTAACTGTAGTGGGAGTTCTGCTGTTTGCCCCATGCTCCGAATGGAACAACGATGATGGTGCTGTTATCATCAGAGCCGTACTGCAGAGCCTGGAAAAGCAGGTCAGCTCAAATTCAGATTTATTGGCATGCATTTTTGCACAGCAGCTTCAGACGTTTGTTTTTGTTTACGTTTACAGTTCCCATGGCATTAACGAGTGACTGATAACTCTGTTTATGCTAATGCTAATAGATATTAATGAAAGATATAACACTGAAGTACACATAAGTCATGTTAATTTTATTAATTGATTATGTTAATTAGAAATGTTAATAAGCACTGTTCACTTACCTGCTCAGCGATGATGTGTGCTGCCTCTGTCGGGTCATGGCACTGACTGATGACATCACAGATCTCCTGGTTACTCATGATGAAGTTTATTCCATCCGTTGTCAGAGCCAGAAATGCATCGTGAGCGTGATGTAACTGAGACACAAATTAATCACAAATGAGACAGATTCATTATGCAGTATCCTCTATTAAATAACTGGCATCTACTGTTAATTATTCAGTATCAACAATTAATTATTCAGTATCAACTATGAATAATTAAGTCAATAATATACATTATTTAGTATCTAGAATTGTTAATCAAAATTTTCAGCGCTTGAAATAAAAAGAATGTGTTAGTTCTGTATTTAGAGTGAAGAACTGACACACACACACACACACACTCACAGTAATGCGAGTGGTCTCTGGTTCTGCGATGACCCCGCTGTTCTTTAAGTCGAAGTCTCCGATGCTGCGTGTCATGGCCAGACGGTTGTTAACATTAGCCTGACCAAGGCTGTTCCACGTCACGAAACCACCGCTGTTACGAATCCTACAGACAAAATATATGAATACATACAGTCACTTATGATAAACTAGCACAGACATAGCAGCGATAGATACCACAGATACCATGCAGTGACATGACCAGGAACTTATGGGCCACAGTACAAAAGTATCCCCCCCCAGTACATCAACTATTCTGGGTTCATCCCGTCTACAATGACTTTTTTTTTTTTTTTTGCATTTTCCATACACTCCCAGCCTTTTCTGGAGTTGTAATGAAGTATCTCTGAAGCCATTGGAAAATTGTGTATTTATGTATGGTTTCTGGATGAACCGTTCCTTTAAAACTCGGAAGAGGAGGACTGATCTGTGAAGTATGAAAAGCTCTGGTCATATTAATAACAACCTGATTTATTTACACAGACACATACAGGACACTTGGCATACCAGTGACATACCACTCTCAGAGTGTGTGTGTGTGTGTGTGTTTATGTGTGTGTATGTTTATGTGTGTGTGTGTATACCTCTGTTTCTCATCCTTTCTCTCAGGTGTGTGGTCGTTGGTGAGTGTGTGTGCATCTCCTTTTCTGCACAGAATTGCCCGGCTGTCTCCAACACTGCCCACCACCAGCTCTATCCCATCTCTTAGCAACGCCACTGTCGCCGTGGTCCCCGCCGTCATCAGAGAGGCTGTAGTGTATCCATGACAACAAACTTCAATTTGAGATACAGCAGAAGACTCATCAAAAAGACTCCATCAAACGGGACTAGTTTTGGGTCATTTGTGTACCAGATCGTTGCAACAATAAATGTTTGTGGGTCCACACTTCAATCTTCAGCGGCATTGCAATACAATGTACACAAAGTAGATTCATAGTGGATACTGAATAATTAATAGAATGTAATTAATCATTTATATTAGAAAATAGGTAATAATAATACGTAAATCATAATTAATAGTATATAAAAAATATAGTAGATACTGAATATTTCATAGTGGATAGTAAATATTTTCTATTATATTTTTATATTTTATTATTAAATATTAGAAGTAGATACTGAATAATTTATTGTAGGTGCTGAATAATTAATACTAGTAAAAAACAAATGCTGAATAATTAATAATGGATACTGAATAATTAATAGTTATTTAGTAATTATTAGCAGATACTGAATAGTTCTGTTATTTAGAGCTGATTTTCGGCTAGGTTATATTTTGTGCTTGTACCGTTGCCATACATCTGCAGCTGGGCAGCCAGAGCTGTGTCCACCTGTAGGAAAGCTTTAGATAACACTGCCTCCAAATCCCACTCTTCCTCCAGACCTTTCCTACAACACACACAACAGATCTGTTTGGTACACTATGTGTATAAGAGAGGGATTCTGATCATTTGGCCTGTGGATGGATAGTTATACCTGATGTAGTGCTCCATGTGTAAGGAGCAGAAATCAGCAGCCTGTGCTCCACCGTGTCCATCAAACAGAGCAAAGTAGACTGTGCTCGGAGTGAGTTCGGTCACTCGGAGGCGGTCCTCGTTGTTGGGCCGGTGTCCGATGTGTGATGCATATCCCACTGTGTGGAAGCCAAGCTGGGGGATGGGGGTGCCATAGCGGATGCTGGGGGGCAGCAGGATGGGTGCCTCTATTCGATTATCCCAAATACCAAACGAGTCCCATGTCGCTGGTTGCCCGCTGCCCTCTACATCTAAACGAGAGGCAGCATACTGCCGGACCCCTGAGACTGACTTATACACACATCGACCCCTACACACACTCACACTGTGAGCCACTGAGGGGAGAGAGCATTGGAGCAGGCGAGAGAGAGAGAGAGCAGAGAGAGACATGGGTAGATAGATAGATTGATAGAGAGATAGATAGAGAGAGAGAGAGAGAGAGAGAGAGAGAGAGAAATGTGGGCTGGTTTTCAGATGTTCTTCAGGTGCTTCAGACCCCTGTGAAACAAGAAACAGGTTCTAAATGCTTAAATGTCTTATTAACTAATAATTCAGCTGATAATGTTCAGAGTTATAATCGCTGTGGATTGTTCAGTGAGTTGTGAGGAGGTCCACAGTCTTGAGTATAGAGCTTCAGTAAATCACCCTGACAGCAGGTTCTGTTACTGATCCTCTTTACTGAACCCTGATATCTCCGTATGCCCCCAACACACACACACACACACACACACACACACACACACACACACACACACACACATTTCAGTGCTGCACTATGACTGTTCTGAGCAGTACCCCATCTCATCTGATCATTAATACACAGTTATCCTTATTAGTTATGTAATTATATAATAATATACAATTAATGCAGAATTTATATGTTAACACAAGACAAATCATATAATTTCAGACTTATAACATTGTTGGTGTTTAAATAACAGAACCTTTAATTTTATTATTATATACAAGTGATGTTTTTCAACACCTCCGTGTCACTGCTGGAGTGAAAAAAGTGCACCAGCCAAAAGTGTCATGTGACCACTGATGAAGGACTACAGGACCAACACACAACAGCAGCAGATGGGCTCCTGTCTGACTTTACATCTACAAAGTGTAACAAGATGACAGCTGTTCTGTGTTTGACCCACTTATAACAGCACAACACACTAACACACCACCACCACATCAGCATCACAGCAGTGCTGAGAATGATCCAGCACCCAAATATTACCTGCTCTCTGGGGGTCCTCCTGGCTATTGAAGAAAATGAAATGTATACAGAGAAACAGACCACAGGCTATAAGGTGCACCTTCATGGTGGATGAGTGTAGAGTGTGTGTGCACCAGTGAGTGTATATATTGTCTTTCTTGCAAACATATATCACACCTGGAACTAATGTCACATGACCACAGTCACCAGGACAGAAAACAAATGCCATATCATGGTCTGTAAACAGTTTATATACGTCATAATTAGTAAAACAGTACTGACTGTGTAATAAACACGTTATAACAAACATATAACTAAATACACAGTAAGTAACTTGCCCGAGTTGTCCTTCAGTCTCGTTTGAAGGGGGAAAGTTAGAAAAGTTTGTTTCAGCAGCACCTCAGCCCTCCTCTCAGCCTGTGTGTGTGAGTGTGTGTGGAGAGGGACTGTGTGCACCCAGAGGCCTGAAGAGCATGCAGCCAATCAGAGCGCAGAGGTGTTAGTCTCTCCGGCAATCCTGAGACAAGGGCGGGGCTTTGTTTGACGTCACTGTTTGAGCTAATTATAATCAAAGACAGTTCAGTGTGTATCATTTTTTATAGATCAACACATTTTCTGTCTCATTCAGAGCCTAGAACACAACAAACATCATCCAGGGATTCTAATGAGGTGAATTAGTCCATTCAGCAGGTATTATAGGTGGTGGATCATTCTCAGTGACACTGACATGGTGGTGGTGTGTTAGCTTGTGTTTCGACTAAAATAGTCCCCAAGCCAAACCCTAAACAGAGAAACAGATGGACTACCGTCCGTAATAACTACACAGTGCACCTATAGTCAGTGGAGCTGATAAAAGTCATTTTTAGGGTATTTCTACTGTGCCAAATGTTTAAAAAAAATTAGTTGTCATAACTAAGAAATGAAAACAACATATGATCTGTATTTATTCCTCCAATTTGTATTTACATTCATTAATAATGCACTTTCCATTTTCATTGCACTCTTTATACAGTATATATATATATAATGTATGTATGTGTGTGTCTGTGTGTGTATATATAATGCACTTTTGGTGCAAACTGCATACACACGTACACATATACACACATTATTTACGGAATAATTCACCAGTTCTGAGCCATCTCTCTCTCTCTCTCAGGGCTGTGATGGGTCTCAGCATGTTTCTGCTGTAAACACTCTCTTTAAATAAATCATCAGAAAGAACAGAACAGTAACAAAACATGGAGTGACTTTAATGTAGTCTAAATCATTCATACATCACGAGGAGAGGACAAATGTAACAACGTGAAGTGAGGGGGAGAGAGAGAGAGAGATAGAGAGAGAGAGAGATAGATGAAACTGCTGTGAATGTGTACATACACTGCTCACCTTACAGAAAGTGGGGCAGGTATTCCACTGGGTGACAGTCTGACAGCTCTCAATGGAAACTCTCTCTCTCTGTGTGTGTGTGTGTGTGTGTGTGTGTGTGCGCATTTTATGTGCATTTTATTTTTTCTGTTTTTCATTTTCAGTGTGTTTGAAAAGATTCTGATTAGAGATGCGTCTATTTTTAGGCTAGCATGCAAACACACACACACACACACACACACACACCATAGTCATAATGGATATTATGAAATATTCATCCAGTGGTACTCAAAACCATTAGACTAAAAAACTCTCTAGAACCACACGATCAGTTCATACAGAATATCTATTTAAGAACCGGTCCACATCTACAGTCTTATGCAAAGGTCAAAGGACACAAGTGAAAACAAACAACACCTCTGCTGGGAACAATTCAGTGAATAAGGAGTAGATGTGCATTAAGATGTGCAGACGTTTTGTCATCAGTCATCGTCATCACACTATCATCAGCTTACCAGCCAGAACATGATGAAGGAGGCCCGGTATTACGGGCTTTTCCTTTGGAATGTACAATTTCATTTATCACAGTTATCTCAGTTTAACAGGTCAGAGGAGCATTTCCCAAAAGCATTGTTGAGCAATGCCACTGTGTTCAAAATGACCCCACTATCATTTCATTACTTGTTCAGCAATACTTTTGGGAAACGCGCCCCTGCACAGTAGCTACTGAGTACAGTTACAGATAAGCTGAACTGTGTCCTGATTGGACAGAAACAGCAAATGAACAGAGTGTGGTACAGCTACATGAGGCTCTATGGCATTGCTACATTACGCAGTGCATGTATGAATTCCATTAAAGTGCTTCAACACAAAACAACTTGAATCCGTCCTCTGATCTGAGACCAGTTTGGTTCCACTTTTAAATGCCCGAAGAGGCCACAGTACTGTAGAGTTTAATGGTCGTAATATTTAAAGCAGGTCAAATATTGCTAAATGGATTTACTTGACATTACACCATTTAGATATTTAGAGATAAATTGATGACACCAGCAAACATTTACCACATCAGGAACTAACTGGCATTTTAGCATAGGCTAACATTTTAAATAAACATTTTTGCATAATTAACGTAACTGCACAAATTACACTACAAACCTTCAAATTAAATTGCAAAACATAGATTTTAGAGGAATAAAAATTCCTTCAATCATCTCTTTCATTGCCCTAGCAACTGAAGTAACCAGCTTACCAGTTTGTTTGTCTAAAACATTGAGTCAACTCTCAATGTCTAAGTTTTGGTGGCGTTAACCATCAATGTTTGAGTATTCCCTAACTCCCAGACCCAAGAACGATAACTGCCTGGAATGACAATTGTCTTCCCTCAGACCAGTGAGCGCCAGGGCCCCATCCTGGGAATGATGAGAATGGTGGACATCGGGGACCACCTGTCAAAACCTCTCATAGAAGATTGCTGAACCCCAAAAGCTGAACACATTCTGGTGTCTATGATGGTGCTCATCCTGGAGTAGAAATTCCCTACATATGTTGGTACCTGTCCAGCTCGAATGTATCAATTTTTCTCTTAAAAGACTTGACAAATAGTTGACACTTGCCTCAGGTATAGAAATGGTGTTGTATATATTAAGAGTATGTAGAAACACTGGTCTCAAATCACAGGAGCTCAGGCAGTGGACCCACCACACCTGAGAGTGGATTCTGGTGAACTTAAAACAAACTTTTTTGACAAAAAAGATGTACATGCACAGTACTTTAGCACGTCTGATTAGTGCTTTGTTAAATAGGTGCAATTTGTGCAAAATGCTCATTTATTTCTGACATTCAAGAATGTGAACCAGTAGTGACTCTTATGTACAATTTATGTGCCATCCCTTGACATGTTATAGAATGAAAGTCCCCTAAAAAGAAAAGAAGCTCAGCTGCGAGGTTTATGAGTTATTGTATCCAATGATTTCCAGAACAATCACAGTTGGCTGTTGACATCAGTCACAGTGAGTGGCAGTGTAGAGTTCACGTTTGAGGTTGTACATCAAATTCTTTTTGGAATGACATTGAGGTGGTGTTCTGTGCCAATGCCCCAATATGTACCTTCTCTCAAAGATACACAATCATGCACACAAACACAGATACGCTAAGTCCATTATGGTGCTACTTCGGCTTTGGCCTCAGCCTTTGAGCAGCAGGTGGACCCATGGAACAATGAGCGGAAGACATTTCTCTTTTTCTTCTTCATTCCTTTGCCATATGGTGGTGATCGCTCAGAGATGGAGATGGACTTGCGCAGGGTTCCGATGCGCTGTTCATGTTCCCGGATTTTCCTCTGCAAGTGGTTCTGAATGGCAAATCCAAGGGACTCCATGTCCACCCCCGCTCCGTAAACTTCCCATGTCATACCCTGCTCGTCCCAGACCACTTCAGGAGGTGGCCCTGTTTCTCCTTTGTCTGCCTCTTTCTCTTCTGGATTGGGTTCCAAAGAAGCTTTAGAGTCTTTCTCTGTTGGACTTGGAGATGCCAATCCAGTGCAACTGACTGAATTGGCTTCACTGACCACTACCTGGGGTAAAGCCAGGCTGTCGGTTAGAGACGACTGACTACACAATTCAATTTGTATTTGACACACATGTTGGGGAGGCAGTTTGCAGCTATTTGGAGACTTATAAGGAGGTGGTCCTAGAAATTGAGGCTTTGTTCCCACTGTAGCAACAGTTGCTGATGATAAAGCTGAAGACAAGTTCAAGCTGGCATCTGGGCTAAGTCCATTTTGCAAGTTGGTGAAAGGGATCCCAGGAGCCCTGACACTGTTGCTCAGGTCAGGGTCCATCTGGCTCCAAGGATGAAGGGTCAGTGTGGGACTCATGGCTGTAGACTTGCTGCTGACTTCAATAACAGTCTGCACTGCAACGGCCACATAACCCAAATCTGTCTGCATGCCGGTATTAAAAGTTCGGACAGTTGCATAATCTCCTGTGGTCATTGTTGATGCATCTTTGAAGCGCTTCGATTTCTGGACTGCTAGTTTCTTTTCCCTTTCTTTCTCTTCCTTCTCTCTTTCCTTCCTCTTCTCCCTGTCCATCTCCTCTCTTTGCCTCACCATCTGTATTTCTCTCTCTCTTTCTCTTCTGTTCCGCTCTTGCTCTTTCTGTTTCTCTTCCTTTTCTTGTTCCTCTTTTCTCCTTTCCTCTTCTCTCTTCTCTTTCTCTCTCTCCTCCTTCTTCCTTTTCTCTGTGACACACTCTCTCTCTTGGATCATGACATTTGTGTCTGCTTTGCCTGCCACCTCCTTTAACAGTGCACCAGAGGCTCCTGGCGATAGCTGCTTCCTGTCTTGTGGAGAGATGGGGCATTTGGATGCCACCTGCAGAGTGAGCTCACTTCCTCTGGGGACCTGTCCAACCTGTATGTTCTGATGGACATCTTCTCCTCCACCTTTTGTCTCCCTGTTCTTTTCTCTACTGATCTTCTCTTCCTGTTTATGTTCCTGAGGGTTTTTCTCCTTGCAGTGTTCAGTACCTGGTGGTTTTGTACTCTGTGCCTGCTGGCTGTTTGCCACTGTATGTGCTCTGTCATCAGTCGATTTCAATTTGGGTGAGAGTGAATGAACTCGCTCTCTGCTGCCCACTTTCTTGGTAGAGTCAACTCTGTCCACTGCAAGCAAAGCAGTGGAGTTCGGTCTGAGCTTGGGGCTGGATGTGGCTCTAGGGATTTGAGAGAGAGCCGCTCGCTGGGTAGTCTTTAGCGAGTCTGAACTTATCACAGCAGCCGAAAGTGTTTTTTGAAGGTTCTTTGGCGAGTGTGTGGACACGCTGATCTGAGATGCTGAGGTGGTTTTGTGGAGGTTCTTGGGAGAGTTTTTTGCAGTGGCCTTCAGTTCAACTGTTCTGCTGCTGCTGGGTGACTTCAGCCTGCGGTCACCTGTTCCTGTATTCGCTGTGTTCTGAAGGGGCAACGTTAAGCCCTCTGTCACCACAGTGTTTGCAACTTGCTTGGCTGGAACTATTGCCGTGGTTAATGTGGAAGTGACTGTTGCAGTCTGTTTACCTTTAGATGCTTGGACCAGGAGTGCTTTAGATGTGGGAGTTGGAGTTGTAACAGGGTTTAAATGGTTTGTAGTGCTTGATGCAACAGCAGGGTGTAGTGTTTTGGGATTAATTGTGGAATCTCTAGATATTCCTCTCTCTTCAGTTGGTCCTGGCCCATTTCCTTGTTCCTCATTTCTTCCTGCTGCTCCTTGTTTGCCCAGAGCCACGGTGTCCCCTTTGTGCTGGTTTGTGGATTTTGACTCCGTTTCGTAATAGGATTTGGGCTTATTGTATCCGGGGGAATGTGGATAGCTTGGGCGGGACTCCATCTCCACCAATTACTGTTGGTGAAATGATTTACTTGTAAAGAAGTGAAGGCAATCGGCTGGTTTTGCTGGTGTCACAATCAGAAGCTGTAGTCAGTAATGTCACAATCGGAAACTGTAGTCAATGACAACAGAAAAATAAAACAAGATTTTAAGTGATTATGATGTCATAATATAAATCCAACATTTATTCTTCCATCGGTTGTTTTTATTATATTTAAATTGAGTAAATATTTCATCACAAATAGCCCAAAATCACTTAGAATAAAATGGACAAGGGATAAATGTTTTTCTTCTAAGCTATATTCTCTCTTTGATTTCTTTTCTTGTCCAGTGCTATAAATATTAACAGTGAAGGTAAAATCTTCATTTTGTTGAAGGTTTTCTCCACAAGGTGTCTCTAAATATCTACTATAACAACAGCTGCTGTTAAATACAAATACATCTCTGAAATGTGTTATTATAATCATCCCTGTGGTGAATAAACACAGAGAACTGTTTTCTGAATTACATAAATCAACACATTTAATGCTATTTGGCTGTGTTGTACGGTGGCCCTGAAGTGCAAACCACAACAACATTAACAAAGCGCTATTACAAATCACAAAACGCAAAAAACATTAACAAAGCGCTA
>BRDA01026989.1:0-10526 GCA_036984385.1 Crenuchus spilurus | reverse complement strand
TGGGACGTTCTTCAAACTATTAAGAACAACATTCTTGGAACATTAATAAAACTGAATATTTTGAATGTTCTCACTGTGGAAAATGTAGGGTGACCAGATTTGGGTTTCTGAAAAGGAGGACACCTTTTTTTTTTTTCTTTTTTTTTTTTTTTGGGGGGGGGCTGTCATCGGTGTATCGGTGTATGATGACACAAATGACATGATGTCTATGTAAAAATTGCATTCATTGAACAGCACAAAACATAATACACCAACAAAAACATACACTGACATTGTTTGAGTGTAATAGTGATAGACTAAGTAAAAAAAAGAATAATTTCTTTGTCACAAAGAAAATCTGTGACTTTAGCCGAAGAGCTCTCGCCCCTGGCTCTGGCTGCTTTCACATGCTTTGTTGAATTGATGTGCACCTGCAGGTCGTTGGCACCTTTATTTGCCACACACACATAAGTGGCTGCCTTACACGTCAAGCACTCTGCCTCATACGGATCACGACCCTGGCGTAAGCAGGTCCGTAAATGTACACTTTTGTTTCGGCATTGCCGTAGAACCGGCGGACACACACGGGCTTTCGCTTTCTAAACACTCGGGGATAGACTGGCAATCCCACGCTTTCTTCTTCACACACACAATGCAAAGTAGATAGATTTGAGGAGAAGGGCGTGACTAATTTGCGATACAGAGAAACCTGGAATGGAACGGAGTGGCAATTCTAATCACAATGCACTGTACATGTATTATGTTTGAGGCAAAACAAAATTACGGACGATTTTGAAATTCCCCACGGACATTTTTTAGGTCTCAAAAGTAGGACATGTCCGGGAAAAAGAGGATGTCTGGTCACCCTAGGAAAATGTTCCAAATTTAGGGAATAATGACCAAAAGTGAACCAAAACATGTCTGCTACGTTGTTAGCTACATTAGCATGTTAGCTCCAACACAAGAAAGAACCAAACCTTGGACATCAAACAGCTGACTGACCATTTTGCTAAGTGCAAAAATTGTGATTATTTACATTTCTTAGTTTGTCAGATAAATATGAACATGTTTAAAGACGGTTCAATCATATCTCACACCCGGCTGGAAAAGTCTGAAGAGTAAAAAGTGGAAACTAGGCCAGAGGGCCTTTAGAGGGAACTTTAGCTAACATTTGTGAGTCTCTGTGCACAGGTTTGCGTGTGTAGTGTTTTATAATAGCAGAGTGGTCTGTTACACTGAACACATACGCCTGCACTCCACTTTATTCTTCCATATGGAGCTGGATTATTACACTCATGCCCCTTCGGCATAATTTGGACAATGTGCTGTTTTGCTGATGTAAGTCTACAGAATGATAGGAGCGTCTGCTAAAGTGATTGCTCTTTATATTCCCCATATTGAAAATGTCAAAAGACTGTATAGCACCAAAATTTCAGCTCCTCTATCCCATGGTCATAAAGAGACCTCCAATAAATCTGAGCTGTGAATATGATTACAAGCCTGATTCTCTCTCTCTCTCTCTCTCTCTCTCTCTCTCTCTCTCTCTCTCTCTCTCACACACACACACACACACACACACAAGAGAGAGTAAAATAGTTAAATCTTTTAAATTTGTGATGAAGTTTCAGATTTGCTGAAATAACTTCTGAAAGAATTGAGTTGTTTATAAGCTCAGACAGACACACCCCTGATTTATTCAGTCACATGGTGTGTGTGGCTGCATTGTGATGCTCTTTAGCGTGTATCTCCAGGGTGCTGTGGACTGAAGTGTAGGGAGGTTATGGGAACCACTGAAGAACTCTGTTGGCTCTGACCATAAAGAAGACAAGACTTTCTCTCAGGAAAAAGAGTGACACAGACGCACCATCTGACCTTGACAAGCACTTCCTCTGACCCCTACACAGAGCTGACCACAGCAAAAGATTGCTCTCTTGGAGCTAGCATTAACTAGGCCATGAGATAATCCTTCCCTAATAGAGATTTTGTGCACTATATGTCAATTATTAACTTGATGATCATTTTGTAATATTTATGTCTAGTCAGACTTCCTTATTTAAGCTCCCGGACAAAAAAGCTTGTTTAAGGTAACTTCAGGCTCCTGCAGGTGACGCTGCACAAGGATGATCAGGCTATAAATACCTGTTGGGTGTGTGACAGGATACATAGATAGAGAAGAAGTGGTACAGTGCAGTGAATGTTTCACTCAGTGTGTGCAAAATGGGTCACAAAGCTGATGTTAATGTTGGGCAAAAAGGAGTGAGTGCATTTGGATGCCAAAAGTCAGAGTGTGAAGGAAGTAGATGAATGTGCAAGTGTATCAAAGCATATAGTCATACGGGTCTGCCAGCAGTGGTAAAAATCCCAGTGTCCAGGTTATTCTCTGCTCCATATGTTCATGCATGCACTTTCCTGCAGTGTTTTTTCATAAATTGGTTGTGAAGGACCTGTGCTGACTTCTGCAATTCATACCTGGAAGTGAAGTGATTTTATTGAAAAGCTACAATGTGTGTTCAGGTGTCAGTAAAGATTCTGGTGCCTTTAATTTAATTTTAAAATAATTTTACAATTATGTGACTTTTCACAAGCATAGAGATGCTTCAGGAGGCATGTAGTTTTGTCAAACACTGCACATCTACATCAAGTCAGTCAAACCTGAGGTGCATTTTCTGTGCATTTTTTGGTAAAATCAGAACATAAACCACAAATATAAAAACTGTGCAATAAGATGCTAATTTTGTTCACTTTTTAATATCACACTTATCTGTGTGGTGGTGCAACAGCACTCATGGTTATCAGCATTTAATCCAGTTTATTCCTTGAGGTTTGGCTATGAAGCATTGCTGGTTTACATTCAGACAAGAAAATGTTGCATTTCTAGTGAGCTCTAGTTGATGTTTTTAGCGTAAGATACCTCTACCGATTGGTAGAGTTGGCACAATCACATTGTGTTAAGTTCAATGCCTTCTTCATTAAGATATAGTGACTTAAATGTGCTCTACCAAATGTTTGAGCAGAATGTTAAAGGAAGAGGTGTCAAGTAATAAATACAAATACTTTGTTACTATACTTAAGTAGAAATTTTGGTTATCTGTATACTACTGGAGTAATTCTTTTCGGACGACTTTTTACTTCTACTTACTTACATTTTCATGTAATTATTGGTACTTTCTACTCCTTACATTTTAAAAACAGCCTCGTTATTTCTCCCTATTTCATTTGGGTTTGTCATCATTTAAAAAGCATCCTGTCCAGATAAACTGGCCATCCAGAAAGAGTGAATTGTGGTTGGTTGGATGATAAGTATAAACATACCATTCTGATATCCTATTGATAAGCAATCCATCACACCTGCACGTCACGGGTCTCATCACTCTCCAGTAAGCTCAATACTACACATATATGGTCCACTAATATATTTAAAATTACTAAAATATTTTCGGGCGGCACGGTGGCTTAGTGGTTAGCACGTTCACCTCTTAGCGCTGGGGTCTTGGGTTTGAGTTCACATCTGAGCAGAGTTTCCATGTTCTCCCCGTGTCTGCGTGGGTTTCCTCTGGGGTCTCCGGTTTCCTCCCACAGTCCAAAAACATGGAGGTCAGGTGAATTGGCTACTCTAAAATATGTCCGTGTATGTATATGTGTGCGTGTGTGTTCCCCCAGCGATGGACTGGCGCCCTGTCCTGGGCTTAGTTGAATAGTGTAATGCCCTGCCCTACGCCCAGTGAGGGGGTAAGGGACTAACCGCGACCCTGATAAGGATTAAGCGGGTGTGATAATGAATGAATAAAATGTTTTCATTTTTAAGGGACATATATGCAGCTGAAACAGGAAGCCAGTACATCCAATAAAATGTCAATATTACCTTTTTTAATATAACATTATAGTCATTACGGATTTTAGAAAAAATGTATTTTTGGGGTGGGGGGTGGGGTAGTGCACTACATGCCCCTGTGACACAGCCTAAGTTTTGTTTTCCTTACATGACTTTTACTTTTATACTTTAAGTAGTTTTGAAACCAGAACTTTTGTACTTTTACTTCAGTAAAAAGCTTAAGTTCATACTTTAGCTTCTATAAAAGTCTTTTTAAACCCTAGTATCTACACTTCTACCTGAGTCATGAATGTGAATACTTTTGACTTTCATCACCAAGGATGTGTACAAGGCATCATTCTATGCTGATAAACTACTCCAATTCCAAAAGAGATACAGCTGTAAATTTAGAAGATTAAGAGGAAAAGAAACGGTCATTTCCAGACAAGCCACACACGCTATTTTTAGAAGTATTACATCTACTGTCAAGAGATCTACACACAGTACCAGCATTAACCATCACTAAAGAAGTTCTTTGGAAAAGATTTAGTTTTCTTCTCACTAATACTGATGCTGTTTTTCATCGCCTGATGACGCAGAATTCCCAGATGTACCAATAAATATCTGCTGTTTCTTATTTACTCAAAACCCACTTGAGTTTGCAACAAAACACTTCTAGTGAAACTGGCCTGAATTCTTCTCCAACTCCATCCTTCCTCTTCCTGAGGCTCAGCTGTTTGTCTTCTGAGTGCCAGCTGACGATTCCTTTACAGAAAGTGTATGAGGGATTGTCACTGAATTGGACACCTACAGGATATGTAATTAGATACACCATCACTACAGCTTCAGTTTGTGACTTTGGAAGCACCAGTTAATTCAGGGGTGTCTAACTCCAGTCCTGGAGGGCTGATGTCCAGCACAGTTTGGTGATTTCTCTGCTCTAACACTGCAACTAAACCTGCTCATTACCTGCTGAGCTGAATCAGGTGTGTTTGATCAGGAAGATTGATCAGGTATCTGACCCTCCGTGACTGGAGTTTGACATCCCTGAGTTATGTCCTACAGTTCAACTAAAAAATGCTGACTAGGCACTTTTGTTGTCCATGTTGATGTGTGTGTGGTGATATGGGATCTCTGCCAGGAAACACAGGCTAGTTTGACTGCCGTAGCCAGGTCAGGGAATGGAAAACAGAGGCATGGTCTCAGAGGCACTGTTTTAAAAGGTAACACATCTGAGGCTCAGCATATATGTAGCTGTGCAGGTGTGGATACTGAGATGGGTTATGGCCAAGACTAATGTGCCATCACAACAAGCAATGTTGGAAATGTTTGTGATGCCCCCAAGGCAGTTATTTCAGTCACACACATCCTGGCTTCTATATCTTTGATTGCAGAGAGATTACAGTAATATGCAGGGTATTCAATTTGCTTATTTAGCCAAATGACTGTGAATAACTTTAACACTAACGAGGATATGCTGATGAAATGTCTCTCAGTCGGTCTCTCAGCTCATCCTAAAAAGTATTGGATGGAGCACCATCATTCCAGAGAACACAGTTCCACTGCTACACAGCTCAATGCCGGGGGGTTTTATACCTTTCTAGCCCACAACTGGCATTAGACATGGTGCCGATAGGTTGATGCTCCAAAGAGGCCTGTTCTATTGGCAGTACTTCTCTACAGGCACTAGACAAGCTGTGTGTGTGCATTTGAACATCTCTATCAGCAGTGGGGGCAAAGTAAAGTAGCTTAATGCTTTCAAAGGGGTGTCCACAAACATTTGGACATATGATGTAGTTTGTCTGGAAATGCTTTGTTTTTATCACAGACAGCTAAACTTTTAGCATTGTGACTTTTCCCCAGTATCACCCAGCCCTAGTTTTATATGCCAAAAACAACAACACCTTCCACAATAGAGCTCTTCAGCACATCTGTCAGACAGTCCTGCAGATTGTTTGAAGCTAAGGTTTAGTCTCAACATGAGCAGAAATGTGCTGTGTCCTATTTAAGGCTTTGTACGTTATGAGCTGTTAGCGTTAAAAACAGGTTTGTCAGGGCAAGCGTACTAATTCTAGCAAAAGAATGTGCTCACCCTGTTTTGTTAGAACATTAGACATTTTATGGAGAAGGGTAATAGTGTGTTAGCAATGGGTGGGACACAACTTCTACAGAGTGACTGCACAACCTCCCTTCACTGTCCTTCTCTAATACTCAAATAAACACTCCAAAACCACATGTTTTACACTCACCACAGTGACCTCATTCAGAGGAAAAGAGAAGGAGAAAAATTAGCTAAATGAAGGATGGCGAGGCAAACTGGGGCATGCCAGTGAGAGTGCCAGGTCGCACAGGTGTTTTGCTTGCCGTGGTTAGACCTTAGCGGTTAGCTTGCTCCCTAGGGATGGGTAGGTGCTAAGTGGGCTTGTTTAACAGAACCCAGGTGGAGTTCAAAGCAATTAAAACACAAGACTGAAGCAGAAACAGCCATGAGAGGTGTTTTAGGACCAAGAACATTGGCATAGCCCAGATGTCCTCACAGGCATCATCTACCAGAAATAGTGTTTATGCAATAAATGAATGAATATGAGTTTTAGATGGTGATGTGAAGTCACAATGCATATAAGTCATTATAGGGAAGTTCACTTGGCGGCCACCTTTGCACTGTTGTCGGGCAGTTATTTCAACTTGTAGCTACAAGAACAGATTCCTCTCTTTTTGAATGGGGAGAGACCTTGTCGCATAACTAGCAAGCTGACTGGCTAAATTTCTTGAAGGACGGGACTACTGCAAACACAATGTTACAGTGTTACAAACGTTCCAATTCAAATTCCAATGAGTGATTGTTTTGTCTATAATATCCAAAAGCTCGGCTGCCATGTACATATTCTGCATTTCTAGACCTTTATGTCATATCAGGCTGTTCCAAACGAGAAATGCCGAGAAATGCAGCCTACATCATCCAGTTTTGAAGGACACAATGAGAGTATCGTTCACGCTCTACTTTCACCCGTACAGTCATGTAAAAATGAAAGTCCTCATTGAATCCTATGGTTTTACATGTCAGAACATCCATCCATTATCTTATCTGCTAAATCCTGATCAGGGTTGCAGTTAGTCTCCTAACCCCTCAATAGGTGCAGGGCAGGGCCTATCCTAGACTATCCTAGCCAAGCTCAGGACAGGGTGCCAATTCATCGCTGGCACTACACATGTGGGTGCCCTAAGCGTAAAAACAAAAGCTGTCATGCCGTTATCATTAATGTGCTCTTCACAACCATTAACTGTACACTTTCTCACCTGATTCTTGCTGTCCATCCTCCTCTCTCTCTCTTCCTCTCTCTCTATCTGTTCTGCTCTCCCCTTCTTTGTGCTGCCAACCAATTGATAAATATAACAAACAATGAGTATTTTAATCTAATAACAGACAAATGAATAAATTAATATAAATTTCTAGCATTTTATAGACTACTGAGCTGCTGTGGGCTTTAAATCACACACTAATTCTGATCATCTGTTATCAATATTATGAAGATCAGGTACAGATTCAGAGGACATGATGGACACAAACTATAACCAGGGATGTGGGGTCAGGGGAGGCAGGTGACAAGAAAAAAAATGATAACATAAATTGAATATTAATATTTGTCCACTGATCTTTATGACTAATTTTGAACATTTTTATAGTCAAAATCGCTGAAATTGCATATTTCCTGTTCAAATACAAGGGTGAAACGCGAGGTGTGGCAGCAACGAGCCGAGCCTCACCTCTGAATGCGCAATTCATCACAAACTGGGATGATACATGCAGTTGGCGCGTGCCTGTTGCCGTATCGCTGTATGTAGTTAATATAATGTTTGCATATACGTTTATATACCCTGATTTATACAGTGGCTAATGTTTTTAACCATTTATGTTTAATGTTTGTTAGTGACATATTTAGTTTTGCTGTTGGGACATAAAACCACAGTGAAAAGGCACAGCGTGAGGCAGGGCAGTACTCCGCCGCGCTGAAGGGGGGCGTATGTGAGCCAACAGGTGCTTGTTGCTGCTGTGATTTTACAGAGGCGAGTGAGAGTCAAGTGCACGGAGGGTGAAGAGCAAATGCTGGTTTCTCTCGCTGCTGTAATTGTAACGTTTTTTCTTATCTTTATGTACCTTTAATACGTACCTTACGTGTGTGTGTGTGTGTGTGTGTGTGTGTGAGAGAAGAACGCTAATGAGGTACGAAATAACCAGTAGCCAATTGAATAAGCTCCCTTTTGGGTTTATATATTTGTAAATCCGACTCTAAAGGAGTCAGTGCCTCACCAACCATGAACCTCACTGCACGTCACTGACTATAACATATGTGGTAAGTATGTTACTTTCATTTTAAGATAACTTATCAGCAGATATGATGGTAATAAAACTGGCAAACACACAAAACAAATGATTAGGTCATTTTTCCTCCCATATTAGCAGCTACATTCTCTTTTATCTGCTATAATATAAATGACTAAAAACAGAAATCACGGTCTAAATAGATAATTTAACTACAATCTACAGATAGCTCTGCTATTATGAGCTATTCTACAGTTACATCACTTACTGTTTAGGAAAAACGACTTCAGTATTTAGGACAACTCAAAGTGTTTTATGGTATTTGGCCACCCTACTTTGGGTAAATACGTCATATCAGTTTCACCTTTCTCTCGCACCTGAACATGGCTGTTTTATCTTGAAAAACAATTGAATATCCATGGCTGACTGGCTGACCACACATACACACACACATACGTTAGGAGTTGGGTGGGCATCATTATCTTATCTTATAGTGGTGTTTGAAAGTTTGTGAACCCTTTAGAATTTTCTATATTTCTGTATAAATATGACCTAAAACATCATCAGAAGTTCTAAATGTAGATAAAGAGAACCCAGTTAAACAAACGAGACAAACATATATTATACTTGGTCATTTATTTATTGAGGAAAATGATCCAATATATGGCACCTTGTCCTGGGCTTACAGTATTTAGGATAGTGTAATGCCCTGCCCTGTGCCCAGTCAGGGGGTAAGGGACTAACCGCGACGCTGATAAGGATGTAGCATGTGGGATAATGGATGGATGGCTCCAATATGACATATATGAATTTACTAACAGTCTCTGAATAAGTAAAATAAAAATGGGAAATTTTAAAAAAAGGACCAGAGCAGATTTTTTTTTTCCCCATTTGTGTAACCCGGAAGTTACTGAAAGTTACTTGGAACTGTGGTGTTTGGATGGAGTTGAGGATTGAAATACTTCCCTACACCCTCATTAATATTAATAATTTATACAATAAATAATTAATACAAAACATCACAAATTGCAGTAAACATAAGCGTACTGTTGTTATATACAGTCTATGGTTCCTTAACACAGTAATGTAAATACATAAAGCTGGCTATGTGGGTTAATAAAGAATATATAGGCCTCCACAAAACCCTCTAGGAGAAGTTTGTGACAATGAAATTCATATGTATATAGGCCATGGCACCTGTTCTCTTCGAGTTGCACTGCAAGCTTCCTCTCCTCTCCCGTCCTTTGTCCTTCAATAGGCCTCTATAAATATCCCACCCAGTCTCCCATGGTCCACACAGCCCTGCTCTTTCCTGAGGGACAGGAAGTGCAGCCTAAACCAGGGACCCTCAGAGATTTGAGGGATGGGGTGTTAGTAGATGATGAGGTTTGTTTACACTGATGCTCATTTCTGTATACTGTATACTGTACTGTGGACAGTAATGGAAAAGTACAGCCATGATACATTCATATCGGCGTAATATGAGATCAGCACTGTGATCATACAGAGTCAGTGAACGGCCAATGACACAAAGGGCAAAATGACAATGTCTATTGTTTATAAATAACTTATTGACGTTATTTATTGATATCAATCACTGTACACTCTACAACTTTTTGTCATTTCAAATACAGTACATCTAACTCTATGCAGTAATTGGATAGTCATCCCTGAACAGTTGCATGGTTTTGTTAAAGACAGACTGCTCAAAAGTTTAGGGTCATTAAATAAAAAAAATACATGATAATTTGTATTTTTATGTTTTTGTTTGATAATGACTGATATAATCTTCAAATGCTGTTCCAGACAATCAGACTTCTATGGTAGAAGGGTGAGGTAGGGTTGTGCTTTTAGTTCAGTTTTGGTTTCTCCCCCATGTTGCTGACAATGAGTTTCTAGACTTTAATACGGCTGTTTACTCTCTTAGCAAGCAATCATGAGTTTATATGTGCTTTGAGCTATTAGTGCTATAGCACTTATTTCACATATTTATGGTGAACAAATAACTTTTTTCTTTGTTGAAGCTGTTAATGGAGTTTTTTTTTTTATATTTCATATTCTAGTGATTAATAGTGTTTATTGAGGGTGTTTATAGACTAATATCTCCTATTCTAGTGATTAATAGTGTTAATTGAGGTTGTTTATGGACTAATATTTCCTACTGTAGTGATTAATAGTGTTTATTGAGGTTGTTTATGGACTAATATCTCCTATTCTAGTGATTAATAGTGTTTATTGAGGTTGTCTATGGACTAATATTTCCTATTCTAGTGATTAATAGTGTTTATTGATGTTGTTTATGGACTAATATCTCATTCTTGTGATTAATAATGTTTATTGAGGTTGTTTATGGACTAATATCTCCTATTCTAGTGATTAATAGTGTTTATTGAGGTTGTTTATGGACTCATATCT
>BRDA01026985.1:9411-21547 GCA_036984385.1 Crenuchus spilurus | reverse complement strand
GAATTTTATGCTAGCAACATTAGCCTACCATTAGCAACATAACTACTTGCTATAGTTCAAAACTAAAGGAGCACACTTGGTATAAAATGAATGTTTCTGACAAATTACCATTTTGTACTGATGAAAACTGAAGATTTTTACATATCTATTGTT
Source organism: Crenuchus spilurus (assembly GCA_036984385.1). Lineage (NCBI taxonomy): Eukaryota > Metazoa > Chordata > Actinopteri > Characiformes > Crenuchidae > Crenuchus > Crenuchus spilurus. Next base: position 21,394 of record BRDA01026985.1, on the reverse strand, counting down.
AAAGCTTTATGCATGGATCATTGTCATATAATTTGCCAACATAATTTCTGCAAACATGAGATCAAAAGTTATGCTATACTTTAGTTATTCTATGAAACTAAATGTGTTCATTTCTTTTCAAGATTGTTTTTTAAGTTTCTGAAGGGATCTTACTCTAAAGAAGATGCTGCAAGAAGTATAGAGCTAGCCTGGGGCTATTATTAACCATTAGCTAAAGAAAATTAGTTTGATCAAGTTTGCTAGCATTAGCTTAATCGAGCAATCTATATCACTGTTTCTCCTGTGATATCAGGCTGGGAGAACTGATTAAGATGGTGACAAACCATTTTAAGCCATGGCATATTAATAAGGAATTCAGATGCTGAGAGGAGGTCAGAGGTGTGCTGATATCCTGTATTTTACAACTGCTTCAAATGGAGCTCAGCCAATCAGATTTTAGGACCAGAACTATCCGTTGTATATTACAAAATTTAGTTTCAGCAGGTTCATATGATAAACACATCTGACCACTACCGCTTGAAACTATTTGTGTGCTAAAAACATTGAGGAAGGCATCTAACTTTAAGCAGTATTCGAAAGTTGAATGTTGTTACGTACTGGCGGTGGGAGTCTCAGTGGTGTGAACAGGAGGCGTGGAGGGCACAAGACTGGGGAAGAAGAATGAGCGGAGTGAGTGGTCAGAGTGCAGAGGAGAGCGCTGAGTCGGCAGATTCTCACAACTTCCAGCTACACTGCTGTGGATCTTTAGGTTCAGGGGTTTGGCCTTCTTCCGGGCCCTGCAGAGAAAGAAAATAAAAAAGGAAAATTATTCAAGTAACCAAGAAAGAAATGGATTGGACAAATCATTCTTTTGTAGTCTGCTGAAGACTCCCCCAGTGGTAATGTTACTGATATTACAATGTTATGGTAATGCTATTTGCAGTCGGTCAAGAAACAATCATGAACAACATTACAGGGGGTACCTCCTCAGAACTTGTAGGGGGTACCTCCTCAGAAGAACTTGTAGGGGGTACCTCCTCAGAAGAACTTTTCCAGCCCCAGGTAGGCAAGCTACACTGACATATCTGTCATACCTTTGTTTAATATTGCCATTAAGGTTATGCTTGAGTAAGAAGATAAAGTCTTCTTCACGTTCAACAGAGCCTTCGTCATTTTTGTTTTCTCAGTTCACAAAACGAAAACATACATACAGTGGTCTTTCCCTTATATTGCACAAAGTCCTACTCTGCCTCTGACTTGCTAGTACTTGTTGGCTTCATTAGTTTAAAATGATTAGGTTGAGAATATCCGGGTCAGAGTCCAATTCATAAGACACAGAGAATTAATAACATGGGGAAAAAAGGAATAAAATGCGGTCCAGGGATGATAAACAAGTCTTTCTGAAATTCTGATGTTGTTGCTCATCTGAACAACACCTCTAAATAATCTTCTCAGATCTCTTTTAATCCTAAATTTCTCTGAAAGGTGAGGAGTTGGCATCTCTGTGAAACCGAGTTGGTGCCTATGGATATCACCAACATTACCAAATGATACTTTAGACTCAATGTTATTCATGTCAGTAGCTGGAAATAACTTTGGTTTTACTTTTATGCAGAGACTGATTTTCGTGTGAAAGCTGTATGTACATGAAAACACTACATCAGCAAGTGAGCAGCATAGCTTCTGATTACAGATAATCTGAAGTGTCAAACTAGGAAAATGTGCTAATGGTATAAAAAATAATATAGATAATTTACCACATTAATGCAGCATTAACACATTATTTTTAACATTACTAATACATATATATTCACCAATGGCAAATGTACTGGATACTAGGCTTGGGCGGTATAAAGGTATTTTGTTATACCGCGGTATTTAAATATGGTGACGGTTTCTAAAAATTATGACGGTATTAGTCACATGAGGTAATGCGGCAAATTTAAAAAAGAAGTCTATTAAAACTGGGACTTAAACGTGCTTCACACGTCAGCAAAACACAGCGCCAGTTTCAAACACACACACACACACACACTTGATACTTTTTTTTCAAAATTAAACAAGTAATTGTTTATTTCGGTCTCTAGTAAAGTTATTCTGTCTTATTTATACAACCGGCCCTCCATCTGCTTCTCTCACAGCGTGTGTGTGTGTGTGTGTGTGTGTGTGTGTGTGTGTGTGGTGTGAGTGAATCTGCGCGCACGCTGCGATTCCCACTCTGATGATCATATTAAAGTTAATTTCAGTGTCTTAATTTCGTTTATGTCATTAGATATAAGCAAAACAAATTCGCTGTGAGTCATGAATGAATGTGGACTTCTCTCTCTCTCTCTCTCTCTCTCTCTCTCTCTCTCTCTCTCTCTCTCTCTCTCCATGCCTGCTGCTTGCACAATTTTTTTTATTTCTCTCCCTCTCTCTCTCTCTCTGTGGGAATACCGCTGGGGGGCGGTAAAACCAATGAAAAACACCAATACCGCCCAACCCTACTGAATACTATAAAGGTTAATGTTAATAGTAACTGATTTTTCACTTTCACTTTAACTAGTCATTCAATTAGTTTGATCCTTAGCACTCCCATAAAAAAACATTACTCTTCAAACACATCATGTGAAGGTTTACTAATCAACAAACCAGTGTCTAAAAGCTACAGTTGGTTGAAAAGTAGGAGTGAGAAAGGAAATTCATACCAACATAACCCGTGGTTTGAACCACGAAGAGCTCACAAACACATTTATAATGAGGCATAGGACCTTTCAAATCTAACACTCAATCTTTAGTGACCATTCTGGAGCATGGGTAAGAACCATTCACACACACACACACACACTAGAGATGATGTGGCCCTGCTGGGACAACACCAGCTGAAGACAGCATGAACATGTGCACACACTAGTCACTTCGTTAATAAGCCTTGTAGCTTGCAGCATCTCAGTAAGAAGCTCATTTAGATGCTATAGTGCTGTTGATGCTTCGGGGGATGCTTTCTCACGAAGTGAGTCCCACAATCAAGATGTTTTAAGCCTCGTAACAAATGCATAGAAGAAAGCAAATGAGCCACAGGTTATCAACATTTCCCTCCATCGGCTTTGTCAGCAATTTAGATAAAACCACATTACGCCATTCAAATCAAATTAGATCCATTCGTCTTCCTCGACATAAACAGACTGACAACAAAACCAGACCCGAGGCACAGCCCTGCTGAACCCTCCCTGCCTACGTGTCTTTTGTTCTTTTCTTTCGCTCTGTCTATGTCGATCGCTCATATACAACCAGCTGCATATGCACACGTCTTTCAGTCTGGAAATGCACAGATATGAACCTGACAAAAATCCCTGATGAGAGTAAACCAATTCAGAAAAAGTGGAGCATCACAGACATACCAAAAAGAGAAGTGATTTGCATTTTGGTGAAATTAAAACAGCTGTCAGACCTTATTGGCAAGAGTTATACAGGGTTGTGGAAACTTGCTTTACCACTTAAACCTTTGGGGTCATCCTGAATTTTTCATGAGAATACTTACTTTAATTACAGTTTGGTGACTATGATAAAGTCCACAAACACTGCTGCTCCAGATACTCAATCTTTTGTGGTAGAACAGTGAGGAAGGACAGCGTAATCATTTATTCGCTCAGTTTTGGTGTCTCTCACAAGTTGGTGACAGTGAGTTTATAGAGTTTAGTATAGCTATTAAATCGCCCCCAGACGTTTAGCACATTTCACACAAGGCATATAAATTAGTAGAATGAGATATTAATGCAAAACAACATCAATAAACATTATTATAATCACTATAATAGTAAACATTAGTCCATAAAAAACCTTAATAAACACAATCACTACAATGGGAGATATTAGTCTAAGAACAACCTCAATTAACACAGTTAATCACTATAAGATATTAGTGCATTGCAGTGACAAACCATTTTTAAGTTATATAAAGTTATATTATATTATATTAATATTATATATTAATTATACTTACTGTAATTAATACAATTAAATATAGCATATTTTAATTTATTTACATTAATAACGTTTTAGCAATCTACTTTTTCGCGCTTGCGCTGGAAATGAAACCGCATGCTGAAATTAGAAAAGGAACCAATCAGGATGATACACACCATTGTCTCTAGGGAAAGCACAGAGCAGCCCTCCCTCAGGATTTTCTGTTTATCTCTCGCAAGAGATGTATTATTGTGGATTGGCAGTTCACTCAATCAATCAGATGTTGATTTAGAATCATGGGGGCGTGCTCTGACATGATCAGGGTATTCTTACTGGTCCTTATACATCAGCCTGAGCTTTTAGCTAGTGTATTAGCTAGTTAACATAACTTCCTAGCAAGCTTTTTAATTGATTGTTGTTAAATGTGGAACTATGAACATTTTGTAGACATTTAGGAAGGAATAGTTATATTTGGACTTGTTACTGTTCTAACGATTGGTGATTAAAATGACGCAGCAAATACGTTGTGCATATTACACACAATTATGTCAACTGTGTCAGTGGTATAGACGGTATGAATCTTTTTATTTTTATTATTTACGTATTACCCTTATTATCTATGTTAAGTGAAGCCCCATGCCCAGTAAGTACGGTCCACCGCTGGTGCATACACAACCTCATACAGCGCTACTTTTCACTAGAATATGAGATATTAGTTCATAAACAACTTCAATAAACACACTACAGTACACTGTAAATCTGCCAGTGTTAAATAAACACTATTAGAGTTCAATTAACACTGAGAGTGTTACATTTTGACATCTTCAGTGTTAATTTAACTCTAATAGTGTTGATTTAACACTGACATATTTACTGTGTATGTATTCAAAAAAAGGAAAAAGGTCAACCCATAACACCCATAAACACATGACCTAAACTTAAGATTAAAAGAAAATAACCAGGGATGCACAATATATCAGTGGCTGACATGATTGGCAGATAAATGAAAAAGCCAATTTATTTATATCAGTTCCAATGATGGCTGATAATACCCCCTGATACTCCTATTTGTAGCTTGGGCAGTGAGAATTTTCCCTCTAGACCACACAGCATCCACTGCAGATCCTTGTAATGTTTACTGTAGTGTAGGGTGAATTTTACATAACATTATTTACATTAAACAACATAAGCCACAACCAGTTAATTATCAATCACAGTATCAGACCTGAAAATTCAATGTTGTTGCATCGCTATAAACAACAGTAACTGTGTATCTTAAAGCTTCACTAAAAGGAACAAGAGAAAGGAGCAGATTAATAACTTTAAGGTGGTAATGCAGTCAGGGGTAAAACTTCAAAGAGGTGGTGAGATGCAGGGAGATTTCATCTAAATAGAAACTACATGAATGATAAAGTAAGAATAGAAGATTTACTTTTTAAAGTTTATTCAAAATGTCTGTGATTAGGCACTTTAGATGTTGGGCTAGTTCCGTCTTGTTTGTTTCATAGTAGTATATTCGTGAGACGACTGATTGTATTAACAGTGTTAGTAGCCTTAAATGTATGTTATTGGGATTGTATGTGATAAACCAACACAGCACAGCAAGTCATTGTGAAGTGAAAATAAAATGATACATGATTTTCAAATGATTTTACTAATAAAACTCTGGATTTGCATGCATTTGTATTCAGCACCAGTCGATAGTTTGTAGGACCAACTTTTGCTGCAGTGATAGCTGCAAGTCTTTTGGGGTATGTCTACCAGTTTTGCATATCTAAAGGCTGAAACTTTACCCATTCTTCTTTGCAAAATAGCTCAAGCTCAGTCAGATTGGATGGAGAGCATCTGTGAACATCAATTTTCAGGTCTTGCCACAGATTCTCAATGGGATTTAGGTCTGGACTTGGACTGGGCCATTCTAAAACATGCTTTGATCTAAACCACTCCATTGTAGCTCTGGCTGTATGTTTGGGGTCATTGTCCTGGCGGAAGGTGAACCTCCACCCCAGTCTCAAGTCTTTTGCAGCTTCTCTGTCTCTGCTGAAAAAAGCATCCCCTCAGCATGATTCTTCCACCACCGTGTTTCTTGGTGGGGATGGTGTGTTCAGTGTGATGTGCAGTGTTAGTTTTCCACCACAGTTTTTTGCATTTAGGTCAAAAAGATCAATTTGGTCTATCCTGACCTGCATTTCAAAAATGGCATCTTCTTGCCACTCTTCCATAAAGGCCAGATTTGTGGAGTACACGACTAATAGTTGTCCTGTTGGACAGACTCTTCCATCTGAGCTGTGAATCTCTGCAGCTCCTCCAAAGTGACCATGGGCCTCTTGGCTGCTTTTCTAATTAGTGCTCTTCTTGCCTGGGCTGTCAGTTTAGGTGGACAGCCATGTCTTGGTAGGTGTGCAGTTGTGCCATAGTCCTTCCATTTTGGGATGATGGATTGAGCAATGCTTTGTGAGATGTTCATAGCTTGGGATATTTTTTATAACCTTTCCTTGCTTTACATTTCTCCACAACTTTATCCCTGACCTGTGTGGTGTGTTCCTATGTTTTCTTGATGCTGTTTGACCACCAATGTTCTCTAACAAACCTCTGAAGCATTCACAGAACAGCTGTAGTTATACGGAGGATAAATTACACACAGGTGAACTCTTAATTAGGTGACTTCTGAAGGCAATTGGTTGCACTGGATTTTAGTACACAGTAAATCTGCCAGTGTTAAATCAACACTATTAGAGTTAAATTAACACTGAGAGTGTTACATTTTGACACCCCCAGTGTTAAATTAACTCTAATAGTGTTGATTTAGCACTGTCAGATTTACTGTGTATCTGAGTAACAGAGTACAGGGGGTTGAATACAAACGCATCACAATTTTCAGATTTTTTTAAATTAAAAGTTTTGAAAATTGTGTATCATTTACTTGCTACTTTGTGTTGGTTTTTCATATAAAATCCAAATAAAATACATTTAACTTTGTGAGTATAAAAAATAAAAAAATTCAAGGCGTATGAACACTTTTGCAAGGCACTGTAACTAAACATACTGAAGACAGAACATTCAGAGTTCCATCCCAGTGACAGGGAAAGTACTGACCCACTGCTGTCCAGAACCTTTATTTCTGTCTTAAATGTAAATTGCAAGAACTGAAAATAAATCGTATGATTCAAATATCAAGGATGAGTAATTTGACTTTAAAATAAACTTTATTTCTGGAGATGCTTGAATGAGAAGCAAAATATCAAAGCAGCCCGTGTTCTTTGTGAAGGCAAAAACTGTTTATTCTACCACGTTTTGTTTTGTTCCTGCTTGTGACTGTGTGTGTGTGTGTGTGTGTGTGTGTGTGAGAGAGAGAGAGAGAAAGAGAGAGAGAAAGAGAGAGAGAGAGAGACTCTGTCAGAGAGGACAATGATGAACATTTTTCCCTGTGCACAGAATACATTAGTGTGTGAACACGACACACTGACAGCAGCTATAGCAGAGGCTGAAGGTGTGTGTGTGTGTGTGTGTGTGTATCTGGAGCTTTTGCAACTTACCTCAAGTCTTGAAGAGTGTAAAAGTCAAGACACTGTCACAGCACCAGTTGTGTATATTTTTCCCTCCTTCTCTCTCTCTCTCGCTGTTTGTCTCTATTTCTTTGTTTTTCTCTCCCTTTATTTCTCTCCATTGCTGTGTCCCCCTGCGTCTCTCCATCTATCTTTTTCTCTCTCTCTATCTGTCTCCATTTCTATGTCTCTGTGTTTATTTTTTGTTTCTCTCTCCCTCTATTTCTGTCTCTCCCTCCATGACTGTCTCTCTTTCTTTGTTTCTCTCTCCCTTTTTCTGTTTCTCCCTCCGTCTATGCCTCTCTATCTCTATTTCTCTCTCCCTCTATGTCTGTCTTTCCTTCTTTATCTGTTTTTCTCTCCCTCACTGTGTCTCTCTCTCTCTTTCTCTCTTCCTCGTTGTGTCACAAAATTGGGTGCACCCCTCACATTTATCACATTTCATGGGGCAACACTACAGAAATTAAACTTGGAGTAGTCGGTGTACAGCTTGTATAGCAGTATAGATTTAATGTGTTTTCAACATAACTCAACACACAGCCATTAATGTCCACATAGCTGGCAACACAAGTGAGTACACCTCACAGTGAACATGTCAAATTGTGCCCATAATGTCAATATTTTGTGTGATCACCATTTAGGTCACCATCACCTTTACCTTCAGCTTTCTCAGAAAGGCAGTTGTCATCATGTGTGTTTGGGGTCGTTATCATGTTGGAAAACTCCCATGAGGCCCAGTTTCTGAAAGTAGAGGCTCATGCTCTGTTTCAGAATGTCACAGTGCATGTTGGAATTCATGTTTCCCTCAATGAGCCACAGCTCCCCAGCGCCGGCAGCACTCATGCATCCCCAGACCATGATGTTACCACCACCATGCTTGACTGTAAGCAAGATACAGTTATCTTGGTACTCTTCACCAAAGCAGCGCCACATATGCTGGACATCACCAAGTTGATGCAGTGTGCGACGTGTGATCTAAGCACTGACAGGCTGACCTCCCACTTCTTCAACCTCTACAGCAGTGATCCACTATTTTTTTCAAAAGAGCCATATTGACAGATCAAAGTCAAGGAGAGAGCCACAATATCAGCCCACGTCACTCAAATAATGGAAAAAATTAACAATCCACCTATGGACTAAACCATTGTGCACTGAATATGTTGCTCTAGCTAGCTTATGCTGCAGGGTTGCCAGGTCTAACTAAAATATTCAGCCTAAAGTCAGTCTAAAACCCGCCCTTTAGATGCTTAAACTAGCCCAGAATATGTCTGTCACACGTTTGAAGCAAATGGCAAAACAACTGTGTACGAGTGTACGACTTAGTATTTTGCTTATAAGGGATTTATTATTATTGCTATTTATCTTAAAGTCATTAATAATATGGTAACATGAGTGTTTTATTAGTTCTTTTATACGTGTTAAACTGTGAACCTGGCAACAGCAGAGTCTCGTGCAGCCTGCTGTTGGAAACAGTGCCTGTGTTGCCAGGTTCCACAGTATCCCCGATTTGGAACCAACTTTAATTGAGGCAAAATGAGAGGGCAAGTGCTTGGAATGTAAAGCGCATTACAGTACATGTCTCTGTAGCATGCTTTAAAAATACTTTGGCTGTGCTGGTGTACTTTCGTAACTGGTCACGAGAGCCACCAATAAAGCACGGCGAGCCGCATGTGGCTCGAGAGCCGCGTAATGAGTATCCCTGGTTCTAGTGCAATGCTGGCAGCACTCTTTTTAAAAACCAACCTCTGGATATGACGGGGACTCAACTTCTTTGGTCGACCCTGGCGAGGCCTGTTTCAAGTGGAACTCATCCTGAAAACCAATGTATGACCTTGGCCACCATGCTGTCGCTCAGTGTTAGCAGTCTTCTTATAGCCTAGGCCATCATGAGCTGCCATGTTGAGTATCCAGTGGCAAGTATGAGAGAATTGTACCCAAAGCACCAAATTTAACAGCCCTGCTACCCATTCACACCTGGAACCTTGTAAGTCTAAAAAGTCTCATGACAGCAGTGAGGGACAACACCACAATTGGGCAGTTTGGACATGTTCATTGTGAGGTGTACTCACTTGTGTTGCCAGCGATTTGGACATTAATAGCTGTGTGATGAGTTATTCAGAATAGATAGAGATAAAAAAGATAAAATAAATTGTGGTTTTCTGGAATATGTTGTAACCCTTTCCCATGTCAGTCCAGTATTATTTGTATTTGTCATCTAATATCATTTTGGTTCATTAATATGCTATTATGTTAAATCAAATGTGCTACTGATGGAAGTTCTTGTAATTCTAGTTACTTTTTTACTGAATTAAAAAAAAAATATTTGCCTATTGCCAGAAGTGGTTTTAAATATGTGTGTATACAGATTTACACACAGACACACAAAGAGAGAGAGAGCGAGAGAGAGAGCGAGAGAGAGAGAGAGAGAGAGAGAGAGAGAGAGAGAGAGAGAGAGAGAGAGAGAGAGAGAGAGAGAGAGAGCCTCTCTCAGTCCTCATCATTCAGCATGTGTTGTAGTGTAGAGCTTGCCTTGCTCTGTGCTAATAGGGAACAGGTCTGGCTTCATTAAGTTCTCCCTCTGCTCATTATTGTCTCCTCTATACCACACACCCACAAAGCACAGGAGTGTGTGTGGAGGTGAGAGAGAGGAATAGGGGGTGACTTCTGCTCATTCTCATAACAAGGCTATTTTTTGGCTATTATTCTACATCATTGTTCCAGCCTCACTGCTAGTATATAGAACAATGACAGAGACAATAGAGCTGCATATGGGGGGTGTGATTAGAGGAAGGGAAGAGATTAAGAAATCTGTTTACAAGCTGCAAAGCTATTTGTTCTGACTAGTCAACAAGAAGTTGGCTGGAATCACTTCATTTGTAGAGTCCAACATAAACGTTTTGTAGATGTTTTGAGTGAATGTCTATTAAAAGTAACTTAACTCTAAATTAAATATAATATGCTTAAACAAAAACCTAAATCTAAGGACCATGAGTGGCTCAGCAGGCTAAGACGCTGACACTATGACCAGAGGATCGCGAGTTCAAATCCCAGTCATGATGTTTGCCATCAACAGCCGGGGCCCAAGACAGTAAAAATTGGTAGTGCTCTCTCTGAGCAGGTAGAGTAGGACATTTAGCCAGGGCATCAGGATATCACCCCCTACTGTTTTAGAGGAAATTATCACATATCTTTCTCTGCCTCTACGAATCAGGACCTCTGGGTTACATCTCATTTGAAATATGTTTATTCAGTACAGTGTTCTTGTCACTACACTGGGGTATTGGTTCCACAAAGAGCACAGGAATAGTGCCTCTTATTACATACATACATACACATTATACTTATATAGCGCCTTTCTAGACACCCAAGGACGCTTTACAATCAACACACTCCATATACACACACTCCGGTGAGAAGCAGCAGCCAGTCGCACACAGCATACTCTCAACCGGAAGTGACCGTCCACCTGGAGGACTGCATCGAGCACTAGGGGGATCACCCAGGACAGAGTGCCAACCATATTTGGGCATACATACATACATATATTCATTCATTCATACCAGGGTAATTTTTTTTAGAGTATCCAATCCACCTGATCTCCATGTTTTTGGACTGTGGGTGGAAACCCACGCGGACACGGGGAGAACATGACCCACCTACACCACTTCCAACAGCCACACAGGCCTTTCATTGGAGGTCTCCCATCCAAGTATTAACCAGATCCAGACCTGCTTAGCTTCAGTGAGCTGCATATTGTGCTGTACAGGTGCTGACTAAAGAAATATATGCTTGTATTCAATTACAATCCCAATCAGAAACTACAAGTATGCTCTTTGCAGAGTAAGTTTAAACATTTCAAAATATTGTGAAGGAGACAAAGTGAATGCTTCAAACTTTAAAAAACTATGGAAGGCCTTCATGGAAGGTCAAGGAGCTCACAATAATTATTCAAGAATATGAACAAATGAAGAACAGTCCATAGACAACTATGAAGAAATGATTTAAAAACATTATTACAGAGTTAAACAATAGAATGTGTCGTCATCTATCTCTACACTTACTGGGGTGCTCTACACATCTGCACAAACTGTTGGACTGGAGTACTTAGAGTCTTATTAGGGACTAAAAGATATTAGTCCATAAACAACCTCATCCAACACTATTAATCACTAAAATACACTGCTCAAAAAATAAAGGGAACACTAAAATAACACATCCTAGATCTCAATTAATAAAATATTCCAGTTGAAAATCTTTATTTATTACATAGTGGAATGTGTTAAAAAAAAAAATAACAAAAATGATCAATGTAAATCAAAATTATTACCCTTTGGAGCTCTGGATTTGGAATCATACTCAAAATCTCATACCACCCTCATGGAGTCTGTTTCTGACAGTTTGAGCAGAAACATGGATATTAGTGGTCTGCTGGAGTCTTTGTCTGAGGTACTCCCACCATACTCTAAAACTCATACTAAGGTTTAGGTCTCGAGGTTTCCCATTATTAAAACTAA